>JACSYO010000083.1:35000-53780 GCA_016806645.1 Ophiodon elongatus | reverse complement strand
TGTAGAGAAGGGTTCAGATTGTGTGATTATTCATGTTTAGAGAGTTCAGATTGTGTGATTATTCATGTTTAGGAGGGTTCAGATTGTGTGATTATTCATGTTTAGGAGAGTTCAGATTGTGTGATTATTCATGTATAGGAGGGTTCAGATTGTGTGATTATTCATGTTTAGGAGAGATCAGATTCTGTGATTATTCATGTATAGGAGAGTTCAGATTGTGTGATTATTCATGTTTTGCAGAGTTCAGATTGTGTGATTATTCATGTTTTGAAGAGTTCAGATTGTATGATTATTCATGTTAAGAGAGTTCAGATTGTGTGATTATTCATATATAGGAGAGTTCAGATTGAGTGATTATTCATGTATAGGAGGGTTCAGATTGTGTGATTATTCATGTTTAGGAGAGTTCAGATTGTCTGATTATTCATGTATAGAAGAGTTCAGATTGTGTGATTATTCATGTAGAGAGATTCAGAATGTGTGATTATTCATGTTTAGGAGAGTTCAGATTGTGTGATTATTCATGTTAAGAGAGTTCACATTAAGTGATTATTCATGTATAGGAAAGTTCAGATTGAGTGATTATTCATGTTTTAGGAGAGCTCAGATTGAGTGATTATTCATGTTTAGTAGAGTTCAGATTGAGTTATTATTAATGTTTAGAGAGTTCAAACTGAGTTATTATTCACGTTTAGAGAGTTCAGATTGTGTCATTATTCATGTTTAGGAGAGTTCAGATTGTGTGATTATTCATGTTTAGGAGAGTTCAGATTGTGTGATTATTCATGTTTAGGAGAGTTCAGATTGTGTGATTATTCATGTTTTGGAGGGTTCAGATTAAGTGATTATTCATGTTTAGCAGAGTTCAGATTGTGTGATTATTCATGTAGAGGAGAGTTCAGATTGTGTGATTATTCATGTAGAGTAGAGTTCAGATTGTGTGATTATTCATGTTTTGGGAGAGTTCAGATTGTGTGATTATTCATGTTTAGGAGGGTTCAGATTGTGTGATTATTCATGTTTAGGAGAGTTCACATTGTGTGATTATTCATGTAGAGGAGATTTCAGATTGAGTGATTATTCATGTTTAGGAGAGTTCAGATTGAGTGATTATTCATGTTTTGGAGGGTTCAGATTTTGTGATTATTCATGTTTTGGAGGGTTCAGATTGTGTGATTATTCATGTTTTAGCAGAGTTCAGATTGTGTGATTATTCATGTTTAGGAGAGTTCAGATTGTGTGATTATTCATCTAGAGAAGGGTTCAGATTGTGTGATTATTCATGTTTTAGGAGAGTTCAGATTGTGTGATTATTCATGTTTAGGAGGGTTCAGATTGTGTGATTATTCATGTTTAGAGAGTTCAGATTGTGTGATTATTCATGTTTAGGAGAGTTCAGATTGTGTGATTATTCATGTTTAGAGAGTTCAGATTGTGTGATTATTCATGTTTAGGAAAGTTCAGATTGTGTGATTATTCATGTTTAGAGAGTTCAGATTGTGTGATTATTCATGTTTAGAGAGTTCAGATTGTGTGATTATTCATGTTTAGGAGAGTTCAGATTATGTGATTATTCATGTATAGAAGAGTTCAGATTGTGTGATTATTCATGTTTAGAGAGTTCAGATTGTGTGATTATTCATGTTTAGAGAGTTCAGATTGTCTGATTATTCATGTTTAGGAGAGTTCAGATTGTGTGATTATTCATGTTTAGAGAGTTCAGATTAAGTGATTATTCATGTTTAGAGAGTTCAGATTGTGTTATTATTCATGTTGAGGAGGGTTCAGATTGTGTGATTATTCATGTTTGGAGAGATCAGATTGTGTGATTATTCATGTTTAGGATAGTTCAGATTATGTGATTATTCATGTAGAGAAGGGTTCAGATTGTGTGATTATTCATGTTTAGAGAGTTCAGATTGTGTGATTATTCATGTTTAGGAGGGTTCAGATTGTCTGATTATTCATGTTTAGGAGAGTTCAGATTGTGTGATTATTCATGTAGAGGAGGGTTCAGATTGTGTGATTATTCATGTTTTAGGAGAGTTCAGATTCTGTGATTATTCATGTAGAGGAGAGTTCACATTGTGTGATAATTCATGTAGAGGAGAGTTCAGATTGAGTGATTATTCATGTAGAGAGTTAATTATTCATGTTTAGGAGGTTCAGATTGTGTGATTATTCATGTTTAGGAAGTTGATTGTGTGATTATTCATGTTTGGAAAGTTCAGATTGTGTGATTATTCATGTTTAGGAGAGTTCAGATTGAGTGATTATTCATGTTTAGGAGGTTCAGATTGTGTGATTATTCATGTTTAGGAGAGTTCAGATTGTGTGATTATTCATGTTTAGGAGAGTTCAGATTGTGTGATTATTCATGTTAGGAGAGTTCAGATTGTGTGATTATTCATGTTTAGGAGAGTTCAGATTGTGTGATTATTCATGTTTAGAGAGTTCAGATTGTGTGATTATTCATGTTTTAGGAGAGTTCAGATTGTGTGATTATTCATGTTTAGGAGAGTTCAGATTGTGTGATTATTCATGTTTAGGAATGTTCAGATTGTGTGATTATTCATGTTTTAGGAGAGCTCAGATTGTGTGATTATTCATGTATAGTAGAGTTCAGATTGAGTGATTATTCATGTTTAGGAGAGTTCAGATTGTGTGATTATTCATGTTTAGGAGAGTTCAGATTGTGTGATTATTCATGTTTAGGAGAGTTCAGATTGTGTGATTATTCATGTTTTGGAGGGTTCAGATTAAGTGATTATTCATGTTTAGCAGAGTTCAGATTGTGTGATTATTCATGTAGAGGAGAGTTCAGATTGTGTGATTATTCATGTAGAGTAGAGTTCAGATTGTGTGATTATTCATGTTTTGGGAGAGTTCAGATTGTGTGATTATTCATGTTTAGGAGGGTTCAGATTGTGTGATTATTCATGTTTAGGAGAGTTCACATTGTGTGATTATTCATGTAGAGGAGATTTCAGATTGAGTGATTATTCATGTTTAGGAGAGTTCAGATTGAGTGATTATTCATGTTTTGGAGGGTTCAGATTTTGTGATTATTCATGTTTTGGAGGGTTCAGATTGTGTGATTATTCATGTTTTAGCAGAGTTCAGATTGTGTGATTATTCATGTTTAGGAGAGTTCAGATTGTGTGATTATTCATCTAGAGAAGGGTTCAGATTGTGTGATTATTCATGTTTTAGGAGAGTTCAGATTGTGTGATTATTCATGTTTAGGAGGGTTCAGATTGTGTGATTATTCATGTTTAGAGAGTTCAGATTGTGTGATTATTCATGTTTAGGAGGGTTCAGATTGTGTGATTATTCATGTTTAGAGAGTTCAGATTGTGTGATTATTCATGTTTAGGAGAGTTCAGATTGTGTGATTATTCATGTTTAGAGAGTTCAGATTGTGTGATTATTCATGTTTAGAGAGTTCAGATTGTGTGATTATTCATGTTTAGGAGAGTTCAGATTATGTGATTATTCATGTAGAGAAGTTCAGATTGTGTGATTATTCATGTTTAGAGAGTTCAGATTGTGTGATTATTCATGTAGAGAGTTCAGATTGTCTGATTATTCATGTTTAGAGAGTTCAGATTGTGTGATTATTCATGTTTAGAGAGTTCAGATTAAGTGATTATTCATGTTTAGAGAGTTCAGATTGTGTTATTATTCATGTTGAGGAGGGTTCAGATTGTGTGATTATTCATGTTTGGAGAGATCAGATTGTGTGATTATTCATGTTTAGGATAGTTCAGATTATGTGATTATTCATGTAGAGAAGGGTTCAGATTGTGTGATTATTCATGTTTAGAGAGTTCAGATTGTGTGATTATTCATGTTTAGGAGGGTTCAGATTGTCTGATTATTCATGTTTAGGAGAGTTCAGATTGTGTGATTATTCATGTAGAGGAGGGTTCAGATTGTGTGATTATTCATGTTTTAGGAGAGTTCAGATTCTGTGATTATTCATGTAGAGGAGAGTTCACATTGTGTGATAATTCATGTAGAGGAGAGTTCAGATTGAGTGATTATTCATCTAGAGGAGAGTTCAAATTGTGTGATTATTCATGTATAGGAGAGTTCAAATTGTGTGATTATTCATGTTTAGGAGAGTTCAGATTGTGTGATTATTCATGTTTAGGAGAGTTCAGATTGTGTGATTATTCATGTTTAGGAGAGTTCAGATTGAATGATTATTCATGTTTAGGAGGGTTCAGATTGTGTGATTATTCATGTTAAGAGAGTTCAGATTGTGTGATTATTCATGTAGAGGAGAGTTCAGATTGTGTGATTATTCATGTTTAGAGAGTTCAGATTGTGTGATTATTCATGTTTAGGAGGGTTCAGATTGTGTGATTATTCATGTTTTAGAGAGTTCAGATTGTGTGATTATTCATGTTTTAGGAGAGTTCAGATTGAGTGATTATTCATCTTTTGGAGAGTTCAGATTGTGTGATTATTCATGTAGGAGAGTTCAGATTGAGTGATTATTCATGTTTAGGAAGTTCAGATTGTGTGATTATTCATGTAGAGGAGAGTTCAGATTGTGTGATTATTCATGTTTAGACAGTTCAGATTAAGTGATTATTCATGTTCAGCAGAGTTCAGATTGTGTGATTATTCATATGAGAGTTCAGATTGTGTGATTATTCATGTTTAGGAGCGTTCAGATTGTGTGATTATTCATGTAGAGGAGAGTTCAGATTGTGTGATTATTCATGTTCTAGGAAAGTTCAGATTGTGTGATTATTCATGTATAGGAGAGTTCAGATTGTGTTATTATTCATGTTTTGGAGAGTTCAGATTGTGTGATTATTCATGTTTAGGAGAGTTCAGATTGTGTGATTATTCATGTTTAGGAGCGTTCAGATTGTGTGATTATTCATGTAGAGGAGAGTTCAGATTGTGTGATTATTCATGTTTTGGAGGGTTCAGATTGTGTGATTATTAATGTTTTGGAGAGTTCAGATTGTGTGATTATTCATGTTTAGGAGAGTTCAGATTGAGTGATTATTCATCTTTTGGAGGGTTCAGATTGTGGTATTATTCAATTTTTGGAGAGTTCAGATTGTGTCATTATTCATGTCGAGGAGATTTCAGATTGTGTGATTATTCATGTAGAGGAGGGTTCAGATTTTGTGATTATTCATGTTTAGAGAGTTCAGATTGTGTGATTTTTCATGTTTAGGAGCGTTCAGATTGTGTGATTATTCATGTAGAGGAGAGTTCAGATTGTGTGATTATTCATGTAGAGGAGAGTTCAGATTGTGTGATTATTCATGTTTTAGGAGAGTTCAGATTGAGTGATTATTCATCTTTTGGAGGGTTCAGATTGTGTGATTATTCAATTTTTGGAGAGTTCAGAATGTGTGATTATTCATGTTTAGGAGAGTTCAGATTGAGTGATTATTCATGTTTAGGAGAGTTCAGATTGTGTGATTATTCATTTTTAGACAGTTCAGATTAAGTGATTATTCATGTTCAGCAGAGTTCAGATTGTGTGATTATTCATGTTTTGGGAAAGTTCAGATTATGTGATTATTCATGTTTAGCAGAGTTCAGATTGTGTGATTAATCATGTTTAGGAGAGTTCAGATTGTGTGATTATTCATGTTCTAGGAAAGTTCAGATTGTGTGATTATTCATGTATAGGAGAGTTCAGATTGTGTTATTATTCATGTAGAGGAGAGTTCAGATTGTGTGATTATTCATGTTTAGGAGAGTTCAGATTGTGTGATTATTCATGTTTTAGGAGAGTTCAGATTGTGTGATTATTCATGTTTAGGAGGGTTCAGATTGTGTGATTATTCATGTTTAGAGAGTTCAGATTGTGTGATTATTCATGTTTAGAGAGTTCAGATTGTGTGATTATTCATGTTTAGGAGAGTTCAGATTGTGTGATTATTCATGTTTAGAGAGTTCAGATTGTGTGATTATTCATGTTTAGAGAGTTCAGATTGTGTGATTATTCATGTTTAGGAGAGTTCAGATTGTGTGATTATTCATGTAGAGAAGGGTTCAGATTGTGTGATTATTCATGTTTAGAGAGTTCAGATTGTGTGATTATTCATGTTTAGGAGAGTTCAGATTGTGTGATTATTCATGTTTAGGAGAGTTCAGATTGTGTGATTATTCATGTTTAGAGAGTTCAGATTGTGTGATTATTCATGTTTAGAGAGTTCAGATTGTGTGATTATTCATGTTTAGGAGAGTTCAGATTGTGTGATTATTCATGTTTTGGAGAGTTCAGATTGTGTGATTATTCATGTTTAGGAGAGTTCAGATTGTGTGATTATTCATGTTTAGGAGGGTTCAGATTGTGTGATTATTCATGTTTAGGAGAGTTCAGATTGTGTGATTATTCATGTAGAGGAGGGTTCAGATTGTGTGATTATTCATGTTTTAGGAGAGTTCAGATTCTGTGATTATTCATGTAGAGGAGAGTTCACATTGTGTGATAATTCATGTAGAGGAGAGTTCAGATTGAGTGATTATTCATGTAGAGGAGAGTTCAAATTGTGTGATTATTCATGTTTAGGAGAGTTCAGATTGTGTGATTATTCATGTTTAGGAGAGTTCAGATTGTGTGATTATTCATGTTTCGGAAAGTTCAGATTGTGTGATTATTCATGTTTAGGAGAGTTCAGATTGAATGATTATTCATGTTTAGGAGGGTTCAGATTGTGTGATTATTCATGTTAAGAGAGTTCAGATTGTGTGATTATTCATGTAGAGGAGAGTTCAGATTGTGTGATTATTCATGTTTAGAGAGTTCAGATTGTGTGATTATTCATGTTTTGGAGGGTTCAGATTGTGTGATTATTCATGTTTTGGAGAGTTCAGATTGTGTGATTATTCATGTTTTAGGAGAGTTCAGATTGAGTGATTATTCATCTTTTGGAGGGTTCAGATTGTGTGATTATTCAATTTTTGGAGAGTTCAGAATGTGTGATTATTCATGTAGAGGAGAGTTCAGATTGAGTGATTATTCATGTTTCGGAGAGTTCAGATTGTGTGATTATTCATGTAGAGGAGAGTTCAGATTGTGTGATTATTCATGTTTAGACAGTTCAGATTAAGTGATTATTCATGTTCAGCAGAGTTCAGATTGTGTGATTATTCATGTTTATGAGAGTTCAGATTGTGTGATTATTCATGTTTAGGAGCGTTCAGATTGTGTGATTATTCATGTAGAGGAGAGTTCAGATTGTGTGATTATTCATGTTCTAGGAAAGTTCAGATTGTGTGATTATTCATGTATAGGAGAGTTCAGATTGTGTTATTATTCATGTTTTGGAGAGTTCAGATTGTGTGATTATTCATGTTTAGGAGAGTTCAGATTGTGTGATTATTCATGTTTAGGAGCGTTCAGATTGTGTGATTATTCATGTAGAGGAGAGTTCAGATTGTGTGATTATTCATGTTTTGGAGGGTTCAGATTGTGTGATTATTAATGTTTTGGAGAGTTCAGATTGTGTGATTATTCATGTTTAGGAGAGTTCAGATTGAGTGATTATTCATCTTTTGGAGGGTTCAGATTGTGGTATTATTCAATTTTTGGAGAGTTCAGATTGTGTCATTATTCATGTCGAGGAGATTTCAGATTGTGTGATTATTCATGTAGAGGAGGGTTCAGATTTTGTGATTATTCATGTTTAGAGAGTTCAGATTGTGTGATTTTTCATGTTTAGGAGCGTTCAGATTGTGTGATTATTCATGTAGAGGAGAGTTCAGATTGTGTGATTATTCATGTAGAGGAGAGTTCAGATTGTGTGATTATTCATGTTTTAGGAGAGTTCAGATTGAGTGATTATTCATCTTTTGGAGGGTTCAGATTGTGTGATTATTCAATTTTTGGAGAGTTCAGAATGTGTGATTATTCATGTTTAGGAGAGTTCAGATTGAGTGATTATTCATGTTTAGGAGAGTTCAGATTGTGTGATTATTCATTTTTAGACAGTTCAGATTAAGTGATTATTCATGTTCAGCAGAGTTCAGATTGTGTGATTATTCATGTTTTGGGAAAGTTCAGATTATGTGATTATTCATGTTTAGCAGAGTTCAGATTGTGTGATTAATCATGTTTAGGAGAGTTCAGATTGTGTGATTATTCATGTTCTAGGAAAGTTCAGATTGTGTGATTATTCATGTATAGGAGAGTTCAGATTGTGTTATTATTCATGTAGAGGAGAGTTCAGATTGTGTGATTATTCATGTTTAGGAGAGTTCAGATTGTGTGATTATTCATGTTTTAGGAGAGTTCAGATTGTGTGATTATTCATGTTTAGGAGGGTTCAGATTGTGTGATTATTCATGTTTAGAGAGTTCAGATTGTGTGATTATTCATGTTTAGGAGAGTTCAGATTGTGTGATTATTCATGTTTGGAGAGTTCAGATTAAGTGATTATTCATGTTTAGAGAGTTCAGATTGTGTTATTATTCATGTTGAGGAGGGTTCAGATTGTGTGATTATTCATGTTTAGACAGTTCAGATTAAGTGATTATTCATGTTCAGCAGAGTTCAGATTGTGTGATTATTCATGTTTATGAGAGTTCAGATTGTGTGATTATTCATGTTTTGGGAAAGTTCAGATTATGTGATTATTCATGTTTAGCAGAGTTCAGATTGTGTGATTAATCATGTTTAGGAGAGTTCAGATTGTGTGATTATTCATGTTCTAGGAAAGTTCAGATTGTGTGATTATTCATGTATAGGAGAGTTCAGATTGTGTTATTATTCATGTAGAGGAGAGTTCAGATTGTGTGATTATTCATGTTTAGGAGAGTTCAGATTGTGTGATTATTCATGTTTTAGGAGAGTTCAGATTGTGTGATTATTCATGTTTAGGAGGGTTCAGATTGTGTGATTATTCATGTTTAGAGAGTTCAGATTGTGTGATTATTCATGTTTAGGAGAGTTCAGATTGTGTGATTATTCATGTTTGGAGAGTTCAGATTAAGTGATTATTCATGTTTAGAGAGTTCAGATTGTGTTATTATTCATGTTGAGGAGGGTTCAGATCGTGTGATTATTCATGTTTGGAGAGATCAGATTGTGTGATTATTCATGTTTTGGGAAAGTTCAGATTATGTGATTATTCATGTTTAGCAGAGTTCAGATTGTGTGATTAATCATGTTTAGGAGAGTTCAGATTGTGTGATTATTCATGTTTTAGGAAAGTTCAGATTGTGTGATTATTCATGTATAGGAGAGTTCAGATTGTGTTATTATTCATGTAGAGGAGAGTTCAGATTGTGTGATTATTCATGTTTAGGAGAGTTCAGATTGTGTGATTATTCATGTTTTAGGAGAGTTCAGATTGTGTGATTATTCATGTTTAGGAGGGTTCAGATTGTGTGATTATTCATGTTTGGAGAGTTCAGATTGTGTGATTATTCATGTTCAGGAGAGTTCAGATTGTGTGATTATTCATGTTTAGAGAGTTCAGATTAAGTGATTATTCATGTTTAGAGAGTTCAGATTATGAGATTATTCATGTAGAAAAGGGTTCAGATTGTGTGATTATTCATGTTTAGAGAGTTCAGATTGTGTGATTATTCATGTTTAGGAGGGTTCAGATTGTCTGATTATTCATGTTTAGGAGAGTTCAGATTGTGTGATTATTCATGTAGAGGAGGGTTCAGATTGTGTGATTATTCATGTTTTAGGAGAGTTCAGATTCTGTGATTATTCATGTAGAGGAGAGTTCACATTGTGTGATAATTCATGTAGAGGAGAGTTCAGATTGAGTGATTATTCATGTAGAGGAGAGTTCAAATTGTGTGATTATTCATGTTTAGGAGAGTTCAGATTGTGTGATTATTCATGTTTCGGAGAGTTCAGATTGTGTGATTATTCATGTTTCGGAAAGTTCAGATTGTGTGATTATTCATGTTTAGGAGAGTTCAGATTGAGTGATTATTCATGTTTAGGAGAGTTCAGATTGTGTGATTATTCATGTTAGGAGAGTTCAGATTGTGTGATTATTCATGTTTAGGAGAGTTCAGATTGTGTGATTATTCATGTTAGGAGAGTTCAGATTGTGTGATTATTCATGTTTAGGAGGGTTCAGATTGTGTGATTATTCATGTTAAGAGAGTTCAGATTGTGTGATTATTCATGTTTTAGGAGAGTTCAGATTGTGTGATTATTCATGTTTAGGAGAGTTCAGATTGTGTGATTATTCATGTTTAGGAATGTTCAGATTGTGTGATTATTCATGTTTTAGGAGAGCTCAGATTGTGTGATTATTCATGTTTAGTAGAGTTCAGATTGTGTGATTATTCATGTTTAGGAGAGTTCAGATTGTGTGATTATTCATGTTTAGGAGAGTTCAGATTGTGTGATTATTCATGTTTAGGAGAGTTCAGATTGTGTGATTATTCATGTTTAGAAGTTCAGATTATGATATTCATGTAGAAAAAACAAGTTCAGATTGTGTGATTATTCATGTTTAGAGAGTTCAGATTGTGTGATTATTCATGTTTAGGAGGTTCAGATGTGTGATTATTCATGTAGAGGAGGGTTCAGATTGTGTGATTATTCATGTTTTGGAGAGTTCAGATTCTGTGATTATTCATGTAGAGGAGAGTTCACATTGTGTGATAATTCATGTAGAGGAGAGTTCAGATTGAGTGATTATTCATGTAGAGGAGAGTTCAAATTGTGTGATTATTCATGTTTAGGAGAGTTCAGATTGTGTGATTATTCATGTTTCGGAAAGTTCAGAAAGTGTGATTATTCATGTTTAGGAGAGTTCAGATTGAATGATTATTCATGTTTAGGAGGGTTCAGATTGTGTGATTATTCATGTTAAGAGAGTTCAGATTGTGTGATTATTCATGTTTTAGGAGAGTTCAGATTGTGTGATTATTCATGTTTAGGAGAGTTCAGATTGTGTGATTATTCATGTTTTAGGAGAGTTCAGATTGTGTGATTATTCATGTTTAGGAGGGTTCAGATTGTGTGATTATTCATGTTTAGGAGATTTCAGATTGTGTGATTATTCATGTTTTAGGAGAGTTCAGATTGTGTGATTATTCATGTTTAGGAATGTTCAGATTGTGTGATTATTCATGTTTAGGAATGTTCAGATTGTGTGATTATTCATGTTTTAGGAGAGCTCAGATTGTGTGATTATTCATGTTTAGTAGAGTTCAGATTGAGTTATTATTCATGTTTAGTAGAGTTCAGATTGAGTTATTATTCATGTTTAGGAGAGTTCAGATTGTGTCATTATTCATGTTTAGGAGAGTTCAGATTGTGTGATTATTCATGTTTTAGGAAAGTTAAGATTGTGTGATTATTCATGTATAGGAGAGTTCAGATTGTGTGATTATTCATGTAGAGGAGAGTTCAGATTGTGTGATTATTCATGTTTAGGAGAGTTCAGATTGTGTGATTATTCATGTTTAGGAGAGTTCAGATTGTGTGATTATTCATGTTTAGGAGAGTTCAGATTGTGTGATTATTCATGTTTAGGAGAGTTCAGATTGTGTGATTATTCATGTTTAGAGAGTTCAGATTAAGTGATTATTCATGTTTAGAGAGTTCAGATTGTGTTATTATTCATGTTGAGGAGGGTTCAGATTGTGTGATTATTCATGTTTGGAGAGATCAGATTGTGTGATTATTCATGTTTAGGATAGTTCAGATTATGTGATTATTCATGTAGAGAAGGGTTCAGATTGTGTGATTATTCATGTTTAGAGAGTTCAGATTGTGTGATTATTCATGTTTAGGAGGGTTCAGATTGTCTGATTATTCATGTTTAGGAGAGTTCAGATTGTGTGATTATTCATGTAGAGGAGGGTTCAGATTGTGTGATTATTCATGTTTTAGGAGAGTTCAGATTCTGTGATTATTCATGTAGAGGAGAGTTCACATTGTGTGATAATTCATGTAGAGGAGAGTTCAGATTGAGTGATTATTCATGTAGAGGAGAGTTCAAATTGTGTGATTATTCATGTTTAGGAGAGTTCAGATTGTGTGATTATTCATGTTTAGGAGAGTTCAGATTGTGTGATTATTCATGTTTCGGAAAGTTCAGATTGTGTGATTATTCATGTTTAGGAGAGTTCAGATTGAATGATTATTCATGTTTAGGAGGGTTCAGATTGTGTGATTATTCATGTTAAGAGAGTTCAGATTGTGTGATTATTCATGTTTAGGAGGGTTCAGATTGTGTGATTATTCATGTTAAGAGAGTTCAGATTAAGTGATTATTCATGTTTTAGGAGAGTTCAGATTGTGTGATTATTCATGATTTAGGAGAGTTCAGATTGTGTGATTATTCATGTTTAGGAATGTTCAGATTGTGTGAGTATTCATGTTTTAGGAGAGCTCAGATTGTGTGATTATTCATGTTTAGTAGAGTTCAGATTGTGTCATTATTCATGTTTAGGAGAGTTCAGATTGTGTGATTATTCATGTTTTGGAGGGTTCAGATTGTGTGATTATTCATGTTTTAGGAGAGTTCAGATTGTGTGATTATTCATGTTTTGGAGGGTTCAGATTAAGTGATTATTCATGTTTAGCAGAGTTCAGATTGTGTGATTATTCATGTAGAGGAGAGTTCAGATTGTGTGATTATTCATGTAGAGTAGAGTTCAGATTGTGTGATTATTCATGTTTTGGGAGAGTTCAGATTGTGTGATTATTCATGTTTAGGAGGGTTCAGATTGTGTGATTATTCATGTTTAGGAGAGTTCACATTGTGTGATTATTCATGTAGAGGAGATTTCAGATTGAGTGATTATTCATGTTTAGGAGAGTTCAGATTGAGTGATTATTCATGTTTTGGAGGGTTCAGATTTTGTGATTATTCATGTTTTGGAGGGTTCAGATTGTGTGATTATTCATGTTTTAGCAGAGTTCAGATTGTGTGATTATTCATGTTTAGGAGAGTTCAGATTGTGTGATTATTCATCTAGAGAAGGGTTCAGATTGTGTGATTATTCATGTTTTAGGAGAGTTCAGATTGTGTGATTATTCATGTTTAGGAGGGTTCAGATTGTGTGATTATTCATGTTTAGGAGAGTTCAGATTGTGTGATTATTCATGTTTTGGGAGAATTCAGATTGTGTGATTATTCATGTTTAGCAGAGTTCAGATTGTGTGATTATTCATGTTTAGGAGGGTTCAGATTCTGTGATTATTCATGTTTAGAGAGATCAGATTGTGTGATTATTCATGTTTAGGAGAGTTCAGATTGTGTGATTATTCATGTAGAGAAGGGTTCAGATTGTGTGATTATTCATGTTTAGAGAGTTCAGATTGTGTGATTATTCATGTTTAGGAGGGTTCAGATTGTGTGATTATTCATGTTTAGGAGAGTTCAGATTGTGTGATTATTCATGTAGAGGAGGGTTCAGATTGTGTGATTATTCATGTTTTAGGAGAGTTCAGATTCTGTGATTATTCATGTAGAGGAGAGTTCAAATTGTGTGATTATTCATGTTTAGGAGAGTTCAAATTGTGTGATTATTCATGTTTAGGAGAGTTCAGATTGTGTGATTATTCATGTTTAGGAGAGTTCAGATTGTGTGATTATTTATGTTTAGGAGAGTTCAGATTGAATGATTATTCATGTTTAGCAGGGTTCAGATTGTGTGATTATTCATGTTTAGAGAGTTCAGATTGTGTGATTATTCATGTTTAGGAGGGTTCAGATTGTGTGATTATTCATGTTTAGGAGAGTTCAGATTGTGTGATTATTCATGTAGAGGAGGGTTCAGATTGTGTGATTATTCATGTTTTAGGAGAGTTCAGATTGTGTGATTATTCATGTTTTAGGAGAGTTCAGATTGTGTGATTATTCATGTAGAGGAGGGTTCAGATTGTGTGATTATTCATCTTTCGGAGAGTTCAGATTGTGTGATTATTCATGTTTAGGAGAGTTCAGATTGAGTGATTATTCATGTTTTGGAGGGTTCAGATTGTGTGATTATTCATGTTTAGGAGAGTTCAGATTGTCTGATTATTCATGTTTAGGAGAGTTCAGATTGTCTGATTATTCATGTTTGGAGAGATCAGATTGTGTGATTATTCATGTTTAGGAGAGTTCAGATTGTGTGATTATTCATGTAGAGAAGGGTTCAGATTGTGTGATTATTCATGTTTAGAGAGTTCAGATTGTGTGATTATTCATGTTTAGAGAGTTCAGATTGTGTGATTATTCATGTTTAGAGAGTTCAGATTGTGTGATTATTCATGTTTAGAGAGTTCAGATTGTGTGATTATTCATGTTTTAGGAGAGTTCAGATTGTGTGATTATTCATGTTTAGGAGAGTTCAGATGATGAAGACGGCATGCCCAAGAAGAAATGGCCCACTGTGGATGCCTCTTACTACGGAGGAAGAGGAATCGGAGGAATCAAGAGGATGGAGGTGACAAGATGACAAAATCATAATTAAATCTAGAACCGAAAAGCAGCAGAGGGGAATCAGACCATTTCAGGTGGCATTGCCTGCCTCAGTTATTCTGTGTGTTCATGCCCGTGTGCTGTCTGCAGGTGCGTTGGGGGGGGAAGGGCTCCACCGAGGAGGGGGCCAAGCTGGAGAAGCCCAAGAACGCCGTGGTGAAGATGCCTGAGCAGGAATACGAGCCCTTCGAGCCCAAACCTAAGAAAGCTCACAACAAGAAGGCGCCTCAGGACCGGAAGTGGTACACGCCCATCCAGGTACACAAATCATACACACAGACTCGTTTAGCACACTACTTGCTGCCCCTAACAAAATGTCTGCTTTTCAGGAACACAACAATCTGCCTTACTTACAGTTTGACCACTGTGCGGTTTTGTTTTTTTTGGAGCTCTTCCTCAGCGAGTTTCACATAACTGCATCCGCAGCAGAACTATCTCCACCCGTAGAGCAGCTCCACTGCTCCACCCGCAGAGCAGCTCCACTGCTCCACCCGTAGAGCAGCTCCACTGCTCCACCCGCAGAGCAGCTCCACTGCTCCACCCGTAGAGCAGCTCCACTGCTCCACCCGCAGAGCAGCTCCACTGCTTCACCCGTAGAGCAGCTCCACTGCTCCACCCGCAGAGCAGCTCCACTGCTTCACCCGTAGAGCAGCTCCACTGCTCCACCCGCAAAGCAGCTCCACTGCTTCACCCGTAGAGCAGCTCCACTGCTTCACCCGCAGAGCAGCTCCACCCGCAAAGCAGCTCCACTGCTTCACCCGTAGAGCAGCTCCACTGCTTCACCCGCAGAGCAGCTCCACTGCTTCACCCGTAGAGCAGCTCCACTGCTTCACCCGCAGAGCAGCTCCACTGCTTCACAGTTAAGAGATGAAAAGCACCACGAGTGGAGCAGCAAGGAGAATTAAAGCCTGTTTGGGTCATGTTTGAGTATAATTAGTTGCACAGGCACAACATTCTCCAACTATCAATGTGCGCACATAGCCAAAGTGATATAACATACATATCTATAAATATATAACATATTCTCCAGACGACTCAGCTCTGGAGCCACACTGGCCTTCCACACAGCAGCCTCACGACGTTATCTGGACACAGCCAGACCTTCCAAGCTGTATTTTGAATATGACACAGGCCGACACACAGCACTGCAGTGATTCATGGTGAGATGTGACCCTGCTCATGCTCCAGTCAGTGGAGGAAAAAGGTGAATTCATGCACGGACTAGTCACTGTGTGTTGGCTGGAGTTGGCCCCGACACATGAGGATCCTTTTTTGCTGTGAAACACTAAAACTCTACACACAAAATACAGAACCAAACAGACATGGAATGGGGAAATACTCAATACTCAGTACTATTGTACTGTGGACTAAGTAAACTGTGTCCTCTAACGTGCTCTCCAAAAGGAAGCTACATTGTTGTGCACACCGAAGAGCAAACCTGGATCCCTGTAGGGTCCCTGCTAGGATCTGATTGGTTAAAGGTGGTTTCACAGGTGCATTTAGAATTCCAATGGCAGCGTTTAGCAAACACACACATGCTGCTAGTTTTGAACGATGAGTCTAATGGAGACAACCTCGTGTAGTTAAAGCTGTTGTTTATCATACCTGGTCAATAGATTATTGACTTGCTTCTTGGCTCAGGAGTCTGTTTGGTCCAATCACAAGGTGTGTACCTGGCAGAGCGTCGTCTCAGTGAGGAGCAACGCTCTTCATCTGCTGGGTTCTAGGCAAGAGAGGAAATGATTCAGAGGGAATTAAAGTTCATGTCGACAGTTAAGCAGACATGAAGCAGAACTATGGCCAAGAGACCAATCGGCCCAGTTTACAGCCGAGAGGAAGGAAGTGATCAGGAGCATCAGCTGCTGTGTGCTTGTTGGGATTAAAACCTGCAGACTCCCAAGGACCACAGAGCCAGTGTCCGCTGACACAGTAGAAACCGTATTCATAGGATCTGGAAGTCTTGTGGGGAGAGTTTGGTGTCCAGATGTGTCCAGCTGTTAAACCCCTCCCCTCTGTCCTGTTCAGGGTAAACTGGATGCTATCTGGGCTCTGTTCCGCCGCGGGTACGACCAGGTCTCCCTGATGAGACCCCAGCCCGGGGACCATGTGAGTGTTTCAGTCCATCAAGTGCTTTCACACACACACACACACACGCACGCACGCACGCACACACACACACACACACACACACACACACACACACACACACACACACACACACACACACACTCTCATTCACTCCCCTGTCCCTCACCCTAACCTCCAAGGTCACCCCTCCTACAGGGGGTTGTACCTCTGATCACCCATAGTTTGGGTTTTTTCCTTTCTTTCTTTTCTTTTCTGAATAAAAAAATTAATTTCTTATTATTTGGCTCATAATAAGAGGGATGCCCAGACTCATATTTCAATGTAATATAATGGTGTTAAGCTACTTAGCTGATGTGCTGTCTTAATGGGTTTTATTTTTTATGTAACCCGTCACCCCCCAAAAAATGATGTGGTAGGAAATGCTCCTTGGCCTTGAAAGTAACGGTGGGTGAGGTCACTACTGTAGGTGCAAATAATCCATCCTTGGGGGAGTGGGGGGAGGGGTGTGTGGGGGGGATTTTTATCTCAGATGTCCCAAACTGGCTCAGTTTGAAGTCTTCTTGTGTGTCTGCGGTCTGAAAAGGCTCGTCTGAACCCTTTGATGGTCCCGTTGTCCCGGCCTCCATCTGTCTCCGTCTCGTTCCCTCCTGCTGCCCCTAACACCTCAGCTGGCCCCCGTCCATCCCGTTGAGCCGGCCCTCGCCTGCTTCACATTAGACGCCATAAAAACAAAGCAGAACCGCAGCTCGCACCCAGACCCGTCCTCGTAGCCCGACGGGAGGCTTTCTGACGGCTTCGTGTGTGAGATAGTAAAACCTCCCCTCTTCTCCTCATACAGCCACATGCTGCAGCCTGCAGCCTACAGCCTACAGCTTGCAGCCTGCAGCTTGCAGCCTGCAGCCTGCAGCCTGCAGCCTGCAGCTTGCAGCCTGCAGCCTGCAGCTTGCAGCTTGCAGCCTACAGCTTGCAGCCTGCAGCTTGCAGCCTGCAGCCTGCAGCTTGCAGCCTGCAGCTTGCAGCCTGCAGCCTGCAGCCTGCAGCCTGCAGCTTGCAGCCTGCAGCCTGCAGCTTGCAGCCTGCAGCCTGCAGCTTGCAGCCTGCAGCCTGCAGCCTGCAGCTTGCAGCCTGCAGCCTGCAGCCTGCAGCTTGCAGCTTGCAGCCTGCAGCCGCTGTGTTAAAAAGCCCAGATCAGAGTTGTGTTTGAATGTGGAGAGAAGAGGGGAGGTCACTGAGTACAGACGGCTCTCGAGGGATGTTTTAAATCCTCTGACACATTCCGCAAAGTCAGTTCATGTTTAAATGTGCTCTGGAGATTCTTTATAATTCACAACTTCACTGGTTTTGAGTTGCACTTTGTAATTCAGTGGTACATGATCCACTTAGTCGTCTGCGTGGTTTCTAGAGGCGCTAGCGGCGTGTTTAATTAGCAAATGACACTAAAGGCACATTTCCACCGCACGGCTCTACTCAACTCGCTGGGGACCGTTCTTTCTGTTGAGGATAGTACCTGGTACGCTTTGGTACCACCTGGTCAAAGTTCTAAGTAAGCTGAGCCACTACGAGAAGAAGACGGACAGAATCGTCACCAGCAGCTGCAATTTTTGTATTCACATGACTCAGATTTTTAAAATGGCAGCCCTTAAAACTACGGTTTAGGTGTCATTCCTGTTCGGTGCTGCGCTGAAGATGATGTCACGGCGGTTACGTGCACCATCGCTATGACGTAGTCTAAGAATCCCGCCTCCACAGGGGTTACTACCTGACGTGGACAAGGACATTTTAAAAAGGACCTGGTGAGCAGGGTTAACTTTATAACATCAGCATGGTAGCATTAGCAGTGTGGGCCTGTTAGCATGCTAACTTTAGCCATGCAGAGCTGCTGGCATGGCTGTAGACTCTTCTTCATCCGCTCCTCTTCCTCCCTCCTCCCTCTTCCTCCCTCTTCTCCCTCTTCCTCCCCCTCCTCCCTCTTCCTCCCTCTTCTCTCTCTCCCTCCTCTTCCTCAATCCGTTCTGCACCTTTTGTCTCCCTGCTCTCCACAGCCGTCTCCCCCGCTGATGGGGCCCCGTCCCAAGCACTAGTTAAAGTCCTGCCTTATTAGCAGAAATTTTCAGTGATTTTTTTATTATTTTATTTTTTATTATTATTTTATGGGAATTCCACATTTAAGTGTTTTCTTGGCACTAAAACGGGAACAGAGACATAATTGTGCTTTCAGCTTTCCCTGAGACAAATCAGATAGAAAACAAATCAG
>JACSYO010000083.1:0-30000 GCA_016806645.1 Ophiodon elongatus | reverse complement strand
TTGTTTGTTAGCATTTGGACTTTGAAATCTCTCCTCACACCTTTTCACACACAATCCTGCAACTGTACTTTAATACCAATATATGTGTTTTATGTCTTCAGTTTTATCATCACCGGTCACATTGCAACTGCAGGGCAGTTCAAAGAGCATCTAATTTATTATACTCCCGAGAGAAATAGAGGAGTACTTGAATATCGACAAGGTGTCCAACCACCAAGACGGACACTGAGCGCAGAATCTAGAAACACACCGCTAGCCAGTGAAAAGTCCTACGAGGCTTACCAGCGTTCCATGAGCCCTCAGATACATGGAGGAACTTTGAAACTGAATCGACCCCGTCACTGTTGCATAAATCTTGGTGTGGGTTACGTGCCACATGGCTCCTTGCTAGCAAAAGGCGCTGCTGTGTACATGTTAGCAGTAGACAGAATGCTAAATTGGGGATCGGGGAATGGCCCCCATAAATGGACAGAACTATGACATCTTGACTTCAGTGTGTAGAAAAGAGGTTTAAAACGCTGGTATTCCTCTTCTATCCACTTCCTTCTGGAATTCTCTTCTTGTTTGATTTTTTTATACTTTCATTTTGAAGTACGTCTGTCAGTTATTGCGTGTACGCTTTTGCTATATGCATTCATAATCGCTCTCAGCCTTAAAGCTGAGCTAAACGTTGCTCCACCATTGTTATAAATATCAATACAGCTCAGTTAGAACACATTTGAATGTCAAACTGCTCCATGTTGCAATCAACATATGAATTGGGAAGCACTAATTACCACAAACAAATTAGACATGGACAAGATAATCTGGTTTCGCTAGCAATTTCTAGCATTTAAACGCCTGGAAAGAAAAGTATTATTACTTTGGACTCAGCAGTGGTCCTTGTTTTGTCTCTGCTCTGATCACAACACACAGATATACTGATGGTAGATTTTTCACTTATTAATTCACAAAATTGTGAAACTAAGGTTTTAAACAACTATTGTTTGAGAGACTGAAGAGATTTTGTTTTTTTACGAGAATGGTAATTCCGTTGACCTCTGTAAGAGCTGATGTGAGATCAGTGTTTGAAGGGAACTGTGGCTCTGAGAGCTCAGTGTCACTGCTCATCAAGATGAGATTCATTATGTTACTCTGTGTTCTTCACACGTATAAACAGCAGTACTGAAGCAAATATGAAAGACGTATATCATTTTCTCTTGTTGGTTGAAATGACTTTTTTTTTTCTTTTTTTTTTTTAACGGTATCAATAAAGGTTGACTTCCAAGCTTCTACTGGAGAGTGTCTGTGTATCATTTCTGCCTGGACTCCGTATCCCGCCTGTCTACGGTGTAATTCATTTAACATTAATGATTGTGTTCAGGACAGGCTCGTTGGAGATGACCTGCGCCTCGTCTGGAAAGTATACGAGAGCGGGCGGCAGCATCAGGGGGCGTTGACAAAGAACTGAGGTCAAGTCGGACAGTTTTCAGCTGCCTTAAAAGAATAAACAGGAAGTCACAGAAACAGTTACTTCCTGTTAGATCCAACCTGTAGGCTACTTGTAGTTTACAGACCTCGTTCGGATTTATTCGTGTGTTCATAAATATAAATATTTATGTCGAAATGTGTGTGTGCGCAGATGAGGTGGGTGTTACTAACAGGTGCACTGAATGAGCTGACGAGGTGGCTGGGACTTAGAGTGGCAGGAGAGAAGGGAAACTGAACAGGTGGATGTGACAGACAGGTGCACTAAATTAACTGATTAGTGAGTGAGAGACAGAGTGGCAGGAGAGAATGGGAAGCTGAACTGTAACAGAAACAAGGGATGGCTCCTGAAGTCCCAAAAAAGAAAAAAAAAAGGAGGGGGCCCGGAGGAGGGTTAGAACTCCTCCGAGGCCACAGAGTCAGAATCCCCAGCCGGGTGGGCGGAGGGGGTCTGGAGTTAGGGTTCCTTGGAACCGGCGGACAGATCCTCATTGTCCGAACATGGGACCTGCCGAGTGTTACCAGCAGGCGTCTTAGTCGTGGAAGGCCGGTCCAGATGCTGTCGATGAAACTTGGCGATGAGTCCGGGGTCGTAGATGTTTCGAGCCGGAACCCATTGCCTCTCCTCCGGACCGTATCCTGCCCAGTCCATAAGGTATCCACCGGGATCCCATGCAGATGGAAGAAGTGCAGGGAAATGAGTTCTGCCGTCTCTTTAGCAGACGGGAGTTTGGGCAGGGGAATAAAATGGGCCAGCTTGCTGTAACCGGTCTACCACTGTCAGGATGGCGGTGTGACCCTCAGATGGTGGTAGTCTAGTGACAAAGTCCAAGGAGATGTGGGACCACGGACGATGAGGCACGGGGATGGGCTGTAGGAGGCCGGCCGGGACCTGGTGAGAAGGCTTGTGTTGATTGCAAACCGGGCAGGCGTTGATGAACTCCCTGGTGTTCTCGTTGAGTGAGGCCCACCAGAAGCGCTGCCGAAGAGCGTCCTGGGTCCTTTGGATCCCCGGGTGGCAGGTAAGTTTGGAGGAGTGGGCCCACTGGAGGACGTCGGACCTGAGGGCCTGTGGGACGAACAAGCGGTTGGGGGGACACTCACTGGGACCAGCTTGACCTTCAGTCGCGGCCCTCACCGATTCCTCAATCTCCCAGGTGAGGACAGCGACTCGGCAGGAGTCAGGCAGGATGGAAGAGGAGCCCGAGGTAGGTTCCTCCTCCCCCTGGAACTGACGGGAAAGGGCATCAGGCTTGACATTGCGGGACCCAGGGCGATAGGAGAGAGTAAAGTGGAACCGTGTGAAGAATAGAGACCACCTGGCCTGTCGGGAGTTCAGTCTCCTGGCTGTGCGGATGTACTCCAGGTTCTTACGGTCAGTCCAAACCAAGAATGGGAGTTTGGTCCCCTCCAGCCAGTGATGCCACTCCTCCAGGGCCAGCTTCACTGATAGTAGTTCCCGGTTGCCAATGTCATAATTTCTCTCGGCGGGGGAAAGCCGACAAGAGAAAAAGGCGCAAGGATGGAGCTTCTGGTCCGTGGAAGAACGTTTGGACAGGACGCCCCCAACCCCCACGTCGGAGGCATCCACCTCCACCACAAATTGTCTCTCAGGGTCCGGGACTTGGAGGATGGGTGCTGAGGTGAACCTGGATTTAACCCAGACCCTGCAGGAGACGACGAGGGGAAGATGAGACCGGCAGCCAGGGAGTTGTTGATGTATTTGTCCATAGCCTCTCTTTCAGGGCCAGACTTGAGTAGAGGCGTCCCTTAGATGGAAACGTACCCGAATGGAGGTCGATAGCACAATCATAAGGACGGTGGGGAGGCAGACTTGTTGAATACCTCCTTGAAGTCCAAGTATTCCGCGGGAACCCCCTTAAATTCAGGTGTGGAATGGGTGAGGGAGGAACCCTGTGGTGCGGCGGCCTGCTTCAGGCAGACTAAGTGACAGGAAGAGCTCCAACCCCGAAAAGCCCCCGTAGTCCAATCAATGTGTTGACGCAGCCAGGGGTATCCCAAAATGAGGGGAATCCGAGGGGTGCCGAACTGTGTCGAAGTGTATCTGAGCATCCCCTTCCAGCTCCAAGGATGCCAACCACGAGGTGTCACATTGTACCCTAATGTGTATAAACACACATTCTGCACTGAGGGAGTATTAAAAATCTGTTTCTCTGGTCGGTAATTCATTTAATACAGCCCGAATAGCCATGAGCAGTTCCAGCTGGATAACTGTGGAGTCTGCTTTTTTTCCCTCTGCATGCAGAGAAGAAGGATGTGGGATGTTGAAAGGGGTGGGCTGAATCCGAGAAAAAGAAATGGAGAAAAGAATGAAGAAAATGAGGCAGACGGGCAGTCAGTCCTCCAAACCGAGCTGAACAAAGCAAGAATAACAGCAGCTGGGACTCTCACTCGCAGTCCCATCTCAAGTCCACTGTCCGGCTCTCAAAGCTCCTTTTCATTAATTTGTGCTCCGTTTCTCCGTTAGTTAGACTCTGTTAGCTTTTACTGCAATGGTCCCAAACTTACCCACAATGCATCCCACTACCTATGTCACTGGCTGGTCCCAATCCAAGATAATGATGGAGGGGAGGCTTCCTTCTGTTTCACTGTTTTGACATTTATTGTCTGAATAGTGCTGAAGGGGTGATGTTTTTTTTTGTAGGCCAACCCTGGAAGATAGCATCGCACTACTCCCCTCGACATAAAGCCTACGGGAGTCCTTTAACTGCACGTTGTTACCGTGAAGCGGTCAGGGTTCTGCTTAGGCAAGAAAACTACGGTAACGGTCGCAGTTAGGTCAACAAAAGCACCTGGTTATGTTCAGGAAACACATCGTGGTTGGGCTTAAAATGCGTTCTTAAACTGAATACAATACGTTCGGAAAAACGTCACTAACGTAACTAACGTCACTTAAAATGAATAAATAAGACTTTGGGACACCCATCTACCTCCCCGTCCGTTGTCCATCTCTCACATGTTTTACTGCGGCTCTTGTTCAGAATGTAGCGTGTTCATGCGGATGCATTAACCTTGCAGTCAGCACAGACTACACGGCGCTCAAATGACAAGCAAAAAAGCAAAAAAGCCGTTGTTATTGCACGCAAAAGGCCTCATAAAGTGCTGTGTCATCCCTACTCCAACTGGTGTGAATGGGCTCGTTTTTAACACACGTAAAAAGTAAAAAGATTCGCTAGCTAAACCACCTGCTGGCTAGCCTGTTAGCTAACAGCTCGTCCGTCTTAGCTAGTTAGCTCGTCCTCTTCAAGCCTGTAACTCAGCGTTCGGGTGTCGTGAAAACTGAAAGGTGTTGTTTCCAGAGTCTGCAGAGCCTTTTAAAACTCAGCCTGTTTCATTTTGAAAGTTGTCTGTAGCCTAATTTATTTCAACAAACAAATAAACGTTCGTTAAAGCTAAAGTCTGGGTCCGCCCGATAATAAGCGGTTATTATGGTTCTGCAGCCACATCACAATCATCACTTTCAGCCAGCGCTCTGTTTCTAGTCTGGTCCGCAGATATTCAGACAATATTTGTGGGAAGTAAATTCCTCCGTCAACCACCATCATGAAGCAGACGAGGCAGAAGGCATATTTGCGTAAAGCCTCCGTGAAGCATATGATTATATATAAAGACTACAACAACATACAGACTCATACATACTGTTCTAACTAGGGCTGGAGGAGGCAGCTGCATCATTTATAGTGGCTGACATGTTTACTGCTGCTCAGCTTCTCTCTCTGGAATAATACTTTTTTTAACAGACATCCATTTTTTGTTCTTTCTGTCTTTCTTTTCTCTCGGTCTCTGTCTCTCTCTCTCTCTCTCTCTCTCTCTCTCTCTCTGTCTCTCTATCTCTCTCTCTCTCTCTCTCTCTGTGTCTCTCTCTCTCTCTCTCTCTCTCTGTCTCTCTATCTCTCTGTGTCTCTCTCTCCCTCTCTCTCTCGCTCTCTCTCTCTCTCTGTCTCTCTGTCTCTCTCTCTCTCCCTCTCTCTCTGTGTCTCTCTCTCTCTCTCTGTCTCTCTCTCTCTCTCTCTCTCTCTCTCTCTCTCTCTCTCTCTCTCTCTCTGTCTCTCTCTGTCTCTCTCTCTCTCTCTCTCACTCTCTCTCTCTCCCTGCTGAAGAAAACTGAGGCCCATAGGAATGTGCTGATGGCTGAGTGTTTCATCTCTGTCTCACATTACCGCCCAGACTGAACCTCACTGACCCACACACACACACACACACACACACACACACACACACACACACACACACACACACACACACACACAGATGCTGGTATTTGTCATTGTGCCTGTATTTTGATGCCCCTGGTAACCAGGGAAACTGGTGTGAGTGCAAACATCAGGCTGGAAAGACGGAAAGCTGTCCTGTAAGCACAGAGGTGGGTTTAGTTTATATGACCATCGTCACTGTTTCTGATCCTCTACTCTGAACGGAACGTGTACAGTAATGCTTTCTTCCTCTCTCTCTCTCTCTCTCTCTCTCTCTAATCCAATAAAGGCCTTTGACAGTGGTGCCTCTTGCAACAATGAAACATGTTCAAAACTTTATGACAGTAAGCTTTTGGTGAATATATATTGTGCTGATTATATTTATCTTAATTTGAAGGAACCTTTTGCAAAGCTGTCTCCTCATCGTCTCAATGAGGATTTAATATAAGAATCTTTGTACATGATGCCTAGCACACCTGTTAAGCGTTTGGATATTTACAGCATTTGATCTTCGATATTAATCTAATAATGCATTGTATCACAACGTGTTTTCTCTCGTGTCTTTGATGTGTTTTTATTCTGGATTAGTGGATAGTGTCAGTTTTATGTGAGCCCATGACCACGCCCTCTTCTCCCTGTCCCTCCCTTAGTTTAATTTGAAACATCTGAATCTGTTCTCGGTTATTATTATCATTACAATCCTGTATTGTTGCCATTTGTCTTGCTGGCCGACTAAACACAGGTCCAATCGGTGAAAAGCTTCCCTGTGAGGCAGTTAGCATGATGCAGTTAGCATGATGCAGTTAGCATCTGTAGTTCCCTCTGTGCACGGAGCACTTCAACATCTTTCAGACTCTTTGTTCTTGTTTCACAAGTTTTGTGTTTCTTTTATCTTCAAGTCTCTTAATTGCATCCACCTGTCCTCTGAAGTGATGATGGTGGAACAGCTGATCACATCTGGTCAGCTGCCCGGCCACCCTACAGAGGAAACTCATCTCCTTACCCTATCTCTAAGGCTGAGCCCGGCCTCCCTACAGAGAAAACTCATTTCGGCCACTTGTATCCGAGACCCCCGTTCTTATGGTCACGATCCGGAGTTCGTGACCATAGGTGGGGGTCGGAACGTAGACCGCCCGGTAAATTGAGAGCTTCGCTTTCCGGCTCAGCTCCTCTTCACCAAGACGGTCCGGTGCAGCGCCTGTTTTACTGCTGCAGCCCCACCGATTTTTCGGTCGATCTCCCGCTCCATCTTACCCTTCACTCGTGAGATACTTGAACTCCTTCGCTTGCGCTAGGCACTCTGTCCCCACCTGGAGGGAGCAATCCACCGGTTTCCGGCAGAGCATTATGGACTCAGATTTGGAGGTGCTTACCCTCATCCCCACCGCTTCACACTCGGCTGCAAACCGCCTCAGTGAATGCTGGAGGTCATGGTCCGAAGGACGATAATGTGAAAGTGAATCTTTCTGAGATACTTTACAGCCAAAATGACAGTTATTCATGAAATAACAGATCATGTGAGTTTAATCTGTGATCTGTCTTCACTCCGATATGAAAAGTCAGGGATCTTGAGAAATATCAGATCAGTCTGATCGGCTGCAGAGTCCAATCAAATAACTGATGAACAGTGAGGGGGCGTGTCCAGTGTTAAAAGACTTCCTGGAAGTGCTTCTCACTCATGGCCCCTCGCCCCTCGCCCCTCGCCCCTCACTCATGGCTCCTAGGCCCTTGCCCCTCGCCCCTCGCCCCTCGCCCTTCGCCCCTTGCCTCTTGCCCCTTGCCACTTGCCCCTTGCCCCTCGCCCCTCGCCTCTTGCCTCTCACTCATGGCTCCTCGGCCCTTGCCCCTCTCTCCTCGCCCCTCGCCCTTCGCCCCTCGTCCTGCGCCCTTCGCCCCTCGTTCATGGCCCTTCACCCCTCGCCCCTCGCTCATGGCCCTTCGCCCCTCGCCCCTCGCCCCTCGCCCTTCGCTCCTCGCCCCTCGCTCATGGCTCCTCACCCCTCGCCCCTTGCCCCTCGCTCATGGCTTCTCGGCCCTCGCCCCTTGCCCCTCGTTCATGGCTCCTCGCCCCTCGCCCCCCGCCCCTCACCCCTCGCCCCCTGCCCCTCGCCCTTCGCCCCTCGCTCATGGCTCCTTATCCCTTGGCCCTCGCTCATGGCTCCTCACCTTCGCCCCTCGCCCTTCGCCCTTCATCCCTCGCCCCTCGCCCTTTGCCCCCCACCCCTTGCCCCTCGCTCATGGCTCCTCACCCCTCGCCCCTCGCTCATGGCCCTTCGCTCCTCGTTCATGGCTCCTAACCCCTCGCCCCTCGCCCCCTGCCCCTTGCCCCTCACTCATGGCTCCTTGGCCCTCGCCCCTCGCTCATGGCTCCTCGCTCCTCACCCCTCGGCCCTCGGCCCTCGCTCATCGCCCCTCGCTCCTCGGCCCTCGTCCCTCGCCCCTCGCTCCTCGCCCCTCGCTCCTCGCTCCTCGCTCCTCGCCCCTCGCCACCCCCGCCCCTCGCCCCTCGCTCATGGCTCCTCGCCCCTCGCTCATGGCTCCTCGCCCCTCACCCCCCGCCCCCCGCCCTTCACCCCTTGTTGCTGTTTTAAAAGACATACTCCGTTAACTGACTGTTTCGGAAAGGGGGAGAAATAAAAAAATCATAAAAACAAATCTATCGATAATGCACGTCATTGATTTCAAATGATTTGTGTTTTTTTTATCAAAGTGTTTTTTAAAGGGGCCCTTCCACATACACGCTGAACTCCTCCCAGCTGGCTGTCAACTCTCAAGCAAAACGTTTGTGGTTCTTCAGTTATTTTCCAACACTGATGATGCTGTGGACTTTGGAAAACCCCGAGAGCCACAGAGGCCGACGGATCTGCTGCACCACTGAGGCCGTGACCGGCTGAGTGTATGTCAGGGTTATTTCTGATTTACCACCTTTCCCATCAGTTTTGAGTTTGTTTTGTTTTCAAAAGCGTCGTTTGGTTTTAGTTTATATTTGGTTACAGCTGATTAGTGACTCTCCGTGGAGAATCTGGCTGCGTAGTGACACACTTCTTGGACGTGCCGAATTAGTTTTGATTCTCTTTCCAGTTACATCACTTGGCTGCGATCCCACAGATACTCTTCTCGGCCAGCACAATTTAAAAGAGAGATTAAAAAAGAGACACATTCCGACCAGCAACAACACACAATTACAGACATCTGACAGTCTGCAGGGGTCCAAGTAGCATGGAAGTCATGCGATTCCCTCATGATGCACAAACAGTCATTACCAAGCAGAGACGTAGACATGTGTGTGTGTGTGTGTGTGTGTGTGTGTGTGTGTGTGTGTGTGTGTGTGTGTGTGTGTGTGTGTTTCCAACATACTTTTGGCATTACAACTTTGTTTACTTGTCTGTGCATTACACACAATATTTTTAAGTAGCTTATCAGTTTTTCCTGTAAAATAGAAGGCATTGACTGTTGGCTAAACTCCAGCATCCAGTCACAGCTTAGTCATAACCGTAGGGCCCCGCAAGTCCTTCAAGCTTTGGCATTTTTCCACATGTTGACTTGGTCTGGAAGGAGCTGTTGTTAAAGCGCTACTCCATATTTAAAGAGTTCTGAGTTTTGCTCAAAGGTAAGCTACAAGATGTTAGCATGTCTGACTTCAGTAGTAGCGTAGCGTCACTTCCAAAACCAAACAAATTAGTAAACTAGATGATCATGTAGGCCATAAAAAGCCCATCCAGGAGTGTCTCATTCCCTCTGTAGGGCCGCAATGATCCATTATCAGAGGGTGGGCTGACCCACCCATTACATTATGTTTGCTGTAATATCACTGTTCTCATATTGAAACGAGTCAGCTGAAACAATTAAAAAGTATGCAGGAGACCTGCTGTTCCTCAATTCAGATACTTCCGTTACACTTCCATGTAGTATACTGTGTACACTATGTACTTCCTTGCGTAGTACGTACATTTTGACAAATCAAACAAGGCAGTTTGTGAAATTACCAGAAAAAATGAACACACGATATGTCCGCTTCTTCTTCTTCTCCTTCTTTTGATATGTACCTGACATACCTGGCATAACCGCCAGTTTGACCACAATTGTCTGCCGCCAAAATATCCGCTGTCTTGTTTGTTCCCTTGACAATTGTGTTGAAGCTGTGTGCGCCCCGTTTCATGCGAGGTGGAAAGTACGCCGCCATCTCCCCCATTTTCACTAGTTTGGTTTGGTGGTCCCTCCCCTTCCGCTAGGTGGTCCCTCCCCTTCCGCTTGGTGACCCTCCCCTTCCGCTAGGTGACCCTCCCATTCCGCTAGGTGCCCCCTCCCCTTCCGCTTGGTGACCCTCCCCTTCCGCTAGGTGACCCTCCCATTCCGCTAGGTGCCCCCTCCCCTTCCGCTAGGTGCCCCCTCCCCTTCCGCTAGGAGGTAAAGTCAAGTCAAGTCAATTTATTTTTGTATAGCCCAAAATCACAAATTACAAATTTGCCTCAGAGGGCTTTACAATCTGTACACACTGACATCCTCTGTCCCAGAACCTCTCATCGACTCAGGAAAAACTCCCCCAAAAACCCTATCAACAGGGAGAAAAATGGAAGAAACCTTCAGGAGAGCAGCAGAGGAGGATCCCTCTCCCAGGATGGACAGAGTACGAAAATAGATGTCATGTGTACAGAATGAACAGCATAACAGAGTTACAACACGTTGAATTCACATAAAATAGAAAAGAATGTGCGTCAGCAGTTCCACGGAAGGAACCAGGAGGCAGGACCAGGGTCCAGATGCAACCACGATTCGTGGAAACCTGCGAGGCGAGAAAGCACAAAGACTCCGAGGGAAGAAGTAGAGTTAGTAATGTGCATTTATAGAACATGAATTCATACAGAAGGAGAGAGAGAAAAGGATAGAGGAGCTCAGTGTATCCTAAGTTGTCCCCCAGCAGTCTAGGCCTATAGCAGCATATCAAGGGGCTGGAAAGAATGGACCAGGGCAAACCTGAGCCAGCCCTAACTATAAGCGCTATCAAAGAGGAAAGTCTTAAGTCTACTCTTAAATGTGGTCACTGTGTCTGCCCTCTGTACTGAAAGTGGAAGCTGGTTCCATAGAAGAGGAGCTTGATAACTGAAGGCTCTGGCTCCCATTCTACTTTTTAAGACTCTAGGAACCACAAGCAGCCCTGCATTTAGTGAGCGCAGCTCTCTAGTGGGGAAATATGGTACGATGAGATCCTTAAGATATGATGGTGCCTCACCAATTAAGGCTTTAGGTGACGAGAAGGATTTTAAATTGGACTCTGGATTTTACAGGGAGCCAGTGAAGAGAAGCTAATACAGCAGTAATATGATCTCTTTTCTTAGTTTTTGTTAGTACACGAGCTGCAGCATTCTGTATCAACTGGAGAAATTTAAGAGACTTATTAGAGCAGCCTGATAATAAGGAGTTACAGTAGTCCAGTCTAGAAGTAACAAATGCGTGAACTAATTTTTCTGCATCGCTTTGAGACAGGATGTGTCTAATTTTTTAAATGTTACGTAGGTGAAAAAAGGCAGTCCTTGAGATTTGTTTTACGTGAGAGTTAAAGGACAAGTCCTGATCAAAGACAACTCCGAGATTCTTTACGGTGGTGCTGGATGCCAGGGCAATGCCATCTAGAGAAACCACATCATTAGATAGTTGATTCCGGAGGTGTTCTGGGCCTAATAAAATAACTTCAGTTTTGTCTGAGTTTAACATCAGGAAGTTGCAGGTCATCCAGGTTTTTATATCTTTAAGATGCTTGAAGTTTAACAACCTGGTTGCTTTCGTCTGGCTTGATCGATATATATAATTGAGTACCATCAGCATAACAATGAAAGTCTATGGAGTGTCTTCTGATAATATTGCCCAAAGGAAGCATATATAAGGTGAATAAGATTGATCCAAGCACAGAACCTTGTGGAACTCCGTGACTGACATTGGTGGTAATCGAGGATTCATCGTTTACATATACAAATTGAGATCGATCCGATAAATAGGACTCAAACCAGCCTAGTGCGGTGCCTTTAATGCCAATCAAATGTTCTAATCTCTGTAATAGGATGTGATGGTCAATGGTGTTGAATGCAGCACTAAGGTCTAACAAGACAAGGACAGAGACAAGTCCTTTATCTGATGCAATTAGGAGGTCATTAGTAATTTTCACCAGTGCTGTCTCTGTGCTGTGGTGTTTTCTAAATCCTGACTGAAAATCCTCAAATAAACTATTGTTCTGTAGAAAGTCACATAACTGATTTGCAACTACTTTCTCAAGGATCTTAGAGAGGAAGGGAAGGTTAGAGATCGGTCTATAGTTAGCCAACACCTCTGGATCAAGAGTGGGCTTCTTGAGAAGAGGCTTGATCACAGCTACTTTAAAAGACTGTGGTACATGGCCTGTTAATAAAGACAGATTAATAATATCTAGTAGAGGTACTAACTAAAGGTAATACTATGAAGGACTGTGGTACATGGCCTGTTAGTAAAGACAGATTGACAATATCCAGCAGACAGGTGCCAATCAAAGGTAAAACTTCTTTAAGCAGCCTCGTCGGGACGGGGTCCAAGAGACAGGTAGAAGATTTAGAAGAGGAAATTGTTGAAGACAATTTTTTAAAGTCGATGAGAGAGAAGCCGTCCATACATATATCAGGGCTTATAGCTGCCTTCAAGGATAGATCGGTACTGGTTGAGGGCAAGAGACCATTAATCTTGTCTCTAATAGTTAGAATCTTTTCATTGAAGAAGCTCATGAAGTCATTACTACTGAGGTCTATAGGAATACACGGCTCAACAGAGCTGTGACTCTCTGTCAGCCTGGCTACAGTGCTGAAGAGAAATCTGGGGTTGTTCTTATTTTTCTCTATTATTGATGAGTAATAGGCTGCTCTGGCATTACGGAGGGCCTTCTTATATGTTTTAAGACTATCTCGCCAAACTAACCGAGATTCTTCTAAATTGGTGGAACGCCATATCCTTTCAAGCTTTCTCAATGTTTGTTTTATTTTGCGGGTTTGAGGGTTATACCATGGAGCGAACCTCCTCTGCTTTATTATCTTCTTTTTTAGAGGAGCTATAGAGTCTAGTGTCAGTCTCAGTGAGCCTGTAGCACTATCGACGAGATGATCAATCTGGGACGGACTAAAGTTAGTACAGGAGTCCTCTGTTATATTGAGACATGGTATTGAATTAAATACAGATGGAATCGCTTCTTTAAATTTAGCTACAGCTGTCAGATAGACATCTGGTGTAGAAACTTTTGCCTAACGGTGTACACTCTGGTAGTATAAACTCGAAAGTTATTAGGTAATGGTCTGATAAACTATTAAATGTTCTATTTTAATGCCATATGCAAGAACAAGGTCGAGGGTGTGGTTAAAACAGTGAGTGGGTTTCTGTACACTCTGACAGAAGCCGATTGAATCTAATAATGAGATAAACGCAGTACTAAGGCTATCATTATCGACATCCACATGAATATTAAAGTCACCTACAATGATAACTTTATCTGTTTTAAGAACTAAACTTGATAAAAACTCAGAAATTCAGAATACGGACCAGGGGCCCGGTACACTATAACAAATAGAATTGGCTGTATTGTTTTCCAGGTTGGATGTGAAAGACTAAGAACAAGGCTTTCAAATGAGTTGTAGTTTAATTTAGGTTTAGGGTTCATTAATGCCTCGAGGAATGTGAGCATTAATGTGACTTGGAGGAGTTGATTCATTTAGGCTGACATATTCTTCATGACACAGCCAGGTTTCAGTAAGACAGAATAGATCAATGTGATTGTCAGATATTAAATCATTTACTAAAACAGCTTTAGATGACAAAGATCTGATATTTAAGAGTCCACATTTAATTCTCCTATTTTGTTGCACTGTTGCGTTGGTGGTGTTAACTTTTATGAGGTTATTTTGTACAACTCCTCTTCTGGTTACTTTTGATTTAATTAATTTAAGTGGCCGTGGGGCAGACACAGTCCCTATATAGTTTTGGGTGGGTAACTGCTCTAATGGAAGTGAAGAGAAGGGTGTAAGACTACAACTCTGCTTCTGCTTCCTGGTCTGAACTCTGGGTTGTCATGGATTAGGTCCCCAAACAAAGTTGGTCAGATTTGCAGAAATGAGATCCGCTCCATCCAACGTGGGATGAATGCCGTCTCTCCTAATCAGATCAGGTTTTCCCCAGAAAGTCTCCCAATTATCAACGAAGCCCACATTGTTTGCTGGACACCACCTCGACAACCAGCGGTTGAATGATGACATGCGGCTATACATCTCATCATTCACCAAATTTGGGAGAGGGCCAGAGAAAACTACGGAGTCCGACATTGTTTTGGCGTATGAACACACCGATGCCACATTAACTTTAGTGACCTCCGAGTGTCGGATTCGGGAGTCATTACCGCCGGCATGTATTACAATCTTACTGTATTTACGTTTATCCTTAGCCAGCAGTTTTAAATAGGACTCAACGTCGCCCGCTCTGGCCCCCGGAATGCATGTGACTGTGACCCCTGGCTTCGCTATCTTCACGTTTCTGACTATGGAGCTACCCATAACCAGAGTCAGTTCCTCAGCGGGGGTCTCGCTGAGTGGGGCGAACCGGTTAGAAACGTGAAGAGGTTGGTGGTGCACCGTGTGCTTCTGCGTTGACTTCCGATTCCTTTGGACAGTTACCCAGCCTCCCTGCTGCTCGGGGGCTGCCGGGGGACAGCTAGCTGAAGCTACGGCTTGTTGGCCCGCACCGACTATGGGAGTGGGCAGGCTAACTACTGTGGCTAACTACTGTAGCTAACTACTGTAGCTAACTACTGTAGCTAACTACTGTGGCTAACGACTGAGCTTCCATGGTGCGGAGCCGTGCCTCTAACTCACTGAGCCTCGCCTCCACCCTACAAACAAACTACACTTATTACATGTACCGTTATCATTAAGGGAGGCAGAGGACTGGCTAAGCATGTGACACACTAAGCAAGGGGGAGAAGGAGAGGGAGAGAGGGAAGCCATCGCTAGCTGCTGAGCTAGAGTACGGTGGCTACCGTTAGAGAAACCAAACAAAGTGTAAATAGAACTGTAGGATTAAGCGAGAAGCCGCTACAAGAAGGTGATATTAGTGTTTAAGATGTACAGCAGGTGATTTAGCCGCTTGTACTGAAGAATATCACACAATATCACACAATTAACTCGGTTTAGCTGGAGCTGTGAAAGTAAGCTATCGGACAACAGACACGCAGGCAACCGGAAGTGAGGCAATACGCTCACCGTAGTACGTCAGAGTCCCCTGAGGTCCCTCCCCTTCCGCCAGGTGGTCCCTCCCCTTCCGCTAGGAGGCCAGGATGGTGGCCGCTGAGGGGAAGGAGTATCTCAACGGTTTTAACCGTTATGAGTACTCCAGCTAATGCACTGCATTTTACTTTTCACTGAACACACGTATGCACTCGAAATAGCAAGTGTAGGTACGGAAGAATGCAAATTTAGATACACAGCATGAGTTTAGCCTAAATTAGCTAGCTAGTCCAGCTGATTAAATCTGCTAGCTACAGTCATTATTTCAGATCATAAAATCAATAGTTGTTGGCTTTTGTTTACTTCTGTAAATTGTAAAATAAACCGCTGTAAAAACAAAAGGTAGGAATAAATAGGACCCACACATTGTTGTTATGATGTCCCTCTGTGAAGTCAATGGAGCAACAACCGGTCAAAAACGGTAAAGAAAAAATAAAACGAGCAGCCAAAGAGCCAGCTCTGCTTCACTCAGCACTGAAAGGAATCACAGTTCTGTGATGCAAACGTGGCACCAGGAGCTGCCCCCCTCCCCCCGACCCCCCTCCCTCCACACACACACACACACACACACACACACACACACACACACACACACACACCCCTCTCTCTTCCTGCCAAAGCCAACGCGACCACTCAGGCCTCAGGGGCAACTTGTGTGGCACAGAACCCCCCCTCCCCCCTTTCCCACCTCCACCTCACATGTACTCAATAAAGCTCTTACAGATTCAGCTCCCTACCTAGCTCCTTGCCTTATTTATCTCCGATCTTTGACATATTCATAGTACCGTAATAACTCTTTGAAGACCTTCTTGGAACTCACTAAATTGATTCTCCACCAAACTGGGAAAACAACTTCTCTTGAACTGTCTGACTTTCTAGTGAGGAACATTGACGGTCATCCGGGTTAAGTTTAGTTTGACCCTGACTGTCTCCTGTAAGAATGATTATACCTGAACAACTTGTGTTAGCTTGTAACCCCCTGAGCAGGAAGTGGGAAGAACCAGAAAGATCAACAAATAGAGCACAGTTTGTTCCAATACTCCCACACACATATGGAGCTGGTTGGCATGGATCAAGAGAAATAAGGAAGGACTGGTTTAAAGAGAGGTTTAATGTTTTTTTAGAAACAAGCAGTACGCGCAGATAACACTGGAAACCAAGAAAAACAATGTCACATTGTGCACACTGAAGTTTCTTCAAGGTGTTCCACGGTGTGTGAAGGCCTGACCTCATTTCTGTGTGTTCATTCACAACAGGCCTGAACCATGAGCATACAGTAGGAGAATACAACCAGGTTCATTTAGTAAATTATGGTCCCTTTAGAGTCACACAGACCATAAAGCAGGGGATGCTTCAGGGCGGGGCTACAAGCTGATTGACAGATCGCTACTGCTACCAGAGCTTTATGCGGCCTCTCTACATCCCTCCTCCATGGTCCAAATATAGTCACTTCCGTTCACTGGTTGCACAATTGTAAGATGGCGACGGCTAAAATCCAAGATGGCGACGTCCTAAATGCAGAACTCGAGGCTTCAAAACCGCAGTCCACAAACCAATGAGTGACATCACCACGACTACGCCCACGTCTTAAATATCTATGTGTATGAATATATCACATACGGTCTATCACCTGCTACTGTTTAGCTGCATCGGTATATTTTAAGGAATCTCCATCTGTTAGCATACAGTATCAGTTTTGATCACTTTAAACATGCAAAGTGAACATCTATTTTCCCCCAAAAAAAGGGTAAAGACTAACGTTACTCAGGGTAACAGGTAAATATGACAAACACTTTTAGGCATCAATAATAGTTAGAGTACAACTGTATTGTATAATTACACTGGCTCTCCAACTGGGCCTCAAACCAGAGGCGCTCTCAAGTCATTTCTCAAGTCTCTGTGTTTATGTCTTTGTTTCAAAGGTCCAGCAATAAATAAATAAAAACATAACCCCCGCCCTTTCCTGACCCCCCACAGTATATATATATATATACTTTATATTAGAGTTTTGGAAAGAAGTTTAGACTCCTGGAAAGAAGTGTAGACTCCTGAAAGTATAAAAACACAGAAGACAGGACCACAGGCAGGCGGGGCATGATGGGACCAGAACTCAGGGACCGGATGCAAGTCTCATATTTACATGGTGGACACGTGAGCCCACGAGTAGCCAGGACACCCACAGTCTGCAGTCTTTTTGCGTCCCTGGGATTTGTTCTCATCCTACAGATGTGCTCATGTGCAAACTTTCCTTTCCAAAGTTTCGACGCGTATTGCAGGCCTGGTTTGAATTAAGCCCCGCACCCAATTATCATGCTTATTTATTTCTCATAGAGAGCAGATGGCGGAGAACTCTTTGCCTCATGAAATTTCATCTTGACCGCTGTAATGTCGCGTGGATGTGATGAAGAGGGTTCGGCCTATATGATGGTTTCAAACCGCTGAGTTTTAGGTTGCGACCAGCTCCTGTGTCTACACATTCTCAGATTAGTATCCAGCACAGTTACACGTTTATATCCCCTGTTTTCTTTGGTGACCAAAGTAATGCTTAGTGGGAAACACACAGTGAGTCTACTGGTTTCAATGGTAACAACGTCGGTTAGGAGCTGTCACCAGAAGAGAGAGAGAGAGAGATAGAGAGAGTATTGGATCTGAGTAACAACATTTATATTCATAGTCTGAGGAAAACAACCATAGACAGAAAGAAAAGTGTAAGTGTTGTATGACTGCATGGAAAATGTGATTTTACGTCATTTGTACGGCCCGTGTGTGCCTGCACACTCTGGAAATAATGTTAAATCTCACTTAAACCTGAACACACGCCAAGCAGAATCATATATAAATACCCTAACACTAAGAATGACTACCTCATTGTTCATGGTAGGAGTTAGGTGGAATACCATCAGCTAATAAATCTACTGATCAAAAGAAATAAATACACGCTATGTTGTCGCCTTCAGACAGTTTCTGTCGCTGTGCTGGAACCTCACTCTGATTTGTCCTGTTTACACAAAATTAAAGCAGCGGTTTGATATTTTGGGAAATACGCTTCTGACTGAAAACAGGAGGGCTAGTGAGCCCACTAGGCTGCTAGGCTCACTAATTATTGTATCTGGTCTGTGTAGTCGCTACAAATGCCAACGTGTGAACATGACTCGTTTGGTTTTATGGGGTGTTATGTGTATGACAATTTAGTGGCCAGGAAATTACTTCTTCGACTTCTGTCATCAGTGTGTAGGAGGGAGTCAGTGTGTAGGAGGGAGTCAGTGTGTAGAGGGAGTCAGTGTGTAGGAGGGAGTCAGTGTGTAGAGGGAGTCAGTGTGTAGGAGGGAGTCAGTGTGTAGAGGGAGTCAGTGTGTAGGAGGGAGTCAGTGTGGAGGAGGGAGTCAGTGTGGAGGAGGGAGTCAGTGTGTAGGAGGGAGTCAGTGCGGAGGAGGGAGTCAGTGAGTAGAGGGAGTCAGTGTGTAGGAGGGAGTCAGTGTGTAGAGGGAGTCAGTGTGGAGGAGGGAGTCAGTGTGTAGGAGGGCTTCAGTGTGTAGAGGGAGTCAGTGTGTAGAGGGAGTCAGTGTGGAGGAGGGAGTCAGTGTGGAGGAGGGAGTCAGTGAGTAGAGGGAGTCAGTGTGGAGGAGGGAGTCAGTGTGGAGGAGGGAGTCAGTGTGGAGGAGGGAGTCAGTGTGTAGAGTGAGTCAGTGTGGAGGAGGGAGTTAGTGTGGAGGAGGGAGTCAGTGTGTAGGAGGGAGTCAGTGTGTAGAGGGAGTCAGTGTGTAGGAGAGAGTCAGTGTGTAGAGTGAGTCAGTGTGGAGGAGTGAGTCAGTGTGTAGGAGGGAGTCAGTGTCGAGGAGGGAATCAGTGTGGAGGAGGGTGTCAGTGTGGAGGAGGGAGTCAGTGTGGAGGAGGGAGTCAGTGTGTAGGAGGGAGTCAGTGTGGAGGAGGGAGTCAGTGTGGAGGAGGGAGTCAGTGTGGAGGAGGGAGTCAGTGCGGAGGAGGGAGTCAGTGAGCAGAGGGAGTCAGTGTGTAGGAGGGAGTCAGTGTGTAGAGGGAGTCAGTGTATAGGAGGGAGTCAGTGTGTAGAGGGAGTCAGTGTGTAGAGGGAGTCAGTGTGTAGAGGGAGTCAGTGTGAGAGGGAGTCAGTGTGGAGGAGGGCTTCAGTGTGGAGGAGGGACATGGAGGAGACACAAACAAAGAGCATGTGTAGAGGGAGTCAGTGTGTAGAGGGAGTCAGTGTGTAGAGGGAGTCAGTGTGTAGAGGGAGTCAGTGTGTAGAGGGAGTCAGTGTGTAGAGGGAGTCAGTGTCTAGAGGGAGTCAGTGTGGAGGAGGGAGTCGGTGTGTAGGAGGGAGTCAGTGTGTAGAGTGAGTCAGTGTGGAGGAGGGAGTCAGTGTGTAGGAGGGAGTCAGTGCGGAGGAGGGAGTCAGTGAGCAGAGGGAGTCAGTGTGTAGGAGGGAGTCAGTGTGTAGAGGGAGTCAGTGTGTAGGAGGGAGTCAGTGTGTAGAGGGAGTCAGTGTGAGGAGGGAGTCAGTGTGAAACATAGGAGGGAGTCAGTGTGAGGAGGGAATCAGTGTGGAGGAGGGAGTCAGTGTGGAAAAAAAAAAAAGTGTGGAGGAGGGAGTCAGTGTGGAGGAGGGCTTCAGTGTGTAAAGGGAGTCAGTGTGGAGGAGGGAGTCGGTGTGTAGGAGGGAGTCAGTGTGTAGGAGGGAGTCAGTGTGTAGGAGGGAGTCAGTGTGGAGGAGGGAGTCAGTGTGGAGGAGGGAGTCAGTGTGTAGGAGGGAGTCAGTGTGGAGGGGGAGTCAGTGTGCAGGAGGGAGTCAGTGTGGAGGAGGGAGTCAGTGTGGAGGAGGGAGTCAGTGTGGAGGAGGGAGTCAGTGTGTAGAGGGAGTCAGTGTGGAGTAGGGAGTCAGTGTGTAGGAGGGAGTCAGTGTGTAGAGGGAGTCAGTGTGTAGAGGGAGTCAGTGTGTAGGAGGGAGTCAGTGTGCAGGAGGGAGTCAGTGTGTAGAGGGAGTCAGTGTGGAGTAGGGAGGCAGTGTGTAGGAGGGAGTCAGTGTGCAGGAGGGAGTCAGTGTGTAGGAGGGAGTCAGTGTGCAGGAGGGAGTCAGTGTGTAGGAGGGAATCAGTGTGTAGAGGGAGTCAGTGTAGAGGAGGGAGTCAGTGTGTAGAGGGAGTCAGTGTGGAGGAGGGAGTCAGTGTGTAGACGGACTCAGTGTGGAGGAGGGCTTCAGTGTAAAGGAGTCAGTGTGGAGGAGGGAGTCGTGTAGGAGGGAGTCAGAAGGAGTCAGTGGAGGAGTCAGTGTAGGAGGGAGTCAGTGTGTAGAGGGGCTAGTGTGTAGAGGAGTCAGTGTGGAGGAGGGTCAGTGTGAAAGAGTCATGGGGAGGGAGCAGTAGATGAGTCAGTGTGGAGGAGGAGTCAGTGTGTAGGAAGGAGTCAGTGCGGAGGAGGGAGTCAGAGCAGGGAGTCAGATCGGAGGGAGTCAGTGTGTAGAGGGAGTCAGTGTGTAGGAGGGAGTCAGTGTGGAGGAGGGCTTCAGTGTGTAAAGGGAGTCAGTGTGGAGGAGGGAGTCGGTGTGCAGGAGGGAGTCAGTGTGTGGAGTGAGTCAGTGTGTAGAGTGAGTCAGTGTGGAGGAGGGAGTCAGTGTGTAGGAGGGAATCAGTGTGGAGGAGGGAGTCAGTGTCGAGGAGGGAGTCAGTGTGGAGGAGGGAGTTAGTGTGGAGGAGGGAGTCAGTGTGTAGAGGGAGTCAGTGTGTAGGAGGGAGTCATTGTGTAGAGGGAGTCAGTGTGTAGAGGGAGTCAGTGTGGAGGAGGGCTTCAGTGTGTAGGAGGGCTTCAGTGTGTAGAGGGAGTCAGTGCGTAGAGGGAGTCAGTGTGGAGGAGGGAGTCAGTGTGTAGAGGGAGTCAGTGTGTAGGAGGGAGTCAGTGTGTGGGAGGGAGTCAGTGTGGAGGAGGGAGTCAGTGTGCAGGAGGGAGTCAGTGTGTAGAGGGAGTCAGTGTGTAGAGGGAGTCAGTGTGGAGTAGGGACTCAGTGTGTAGGAGGGAGTCAGTGTGCAGGAGGGAGTCAGTGTGTAGGAGGGAGTCAGTGTGTAGAGGGAGTCAGTGTGTAGAGGGAGTCAGTGTGTAGAGGGAGTCAGTGTCTAGAGGGAGTCAGTGTGGAGGAGGGCTTCAGTGTGTAAAGGGAGTCAGTGTGGAGGAGGGAGTCGGTGTGTAGGAGGGAGTCAGTGTGTAGAGTGAGTCAGTGTGGAGGAGGGAGTCAGTGTGTAGGAGGGAGTCAGTGCGGAGGAGGGAGTCAGTGAGCAGAGGGAGTCAGTGTATCGGAGGGAGTCAGTGTGTAGAGGGAGTCAGTGTGTAGGAGGGAGTCAGTGTGGAGGAGGGCTTCAGTGTGTAAAGGGAGTCAGTGTGGAGGAGGGAGTCAGTGTGTAGAGTGAGTCAGTGTGGAGGAGGGAGTCAGTGTGTAGGAGGGAATCAGTGTGGAGGAGGGAGTCAGTGTCGAGGAGGGAGTCAGTGTGGAGGAGGGAGTTAGTGTGGAGGAGGGAGTCAGTGTGTAGAGGGAGTCAGTGTGTAGAGGGAGTCAGTGTGTAGAGGGAGTCAGTGTGGAGGAGGGAGTCAGTGTGTAGGAGGGCTTCAGTGTGTAGAGGGAGTCAGTGCGTAGAGGGAGTCAATGTGGAGGAGGGAGTCAGTGTGTAGGAGGGAGTCAGTGTGGAGGACGGAGTCAGTGTGGAGGAGGGAGTCAGTGTGTAGAGTGAGTCAGTGTGGAGGAGGGAGTCAGTGTGTAGGAGGGAGTCAGTGCGGAGGAGGGAGTCAGTGTGTAGGAGGGAGTCAGTGCGGAGGAGGGAGTCAGTGAGCAGAGGGAGTCAGTGTGTAGGAGGGAGTCAGTGTGTAGAGGGAGTCAGTGTATAGGAGGGAGTCAGTGTGTAGAGGGAGTCAGTGTGTAGGAGGGAGTCAGTGTGTAGAGGGAGTCAGTGTATAGGAGGGAGTCAGTGTGTAGGAGGGAATCAGTGTGGAGGAGGGAGTCAGTGTGGAGGAGAGAGTTAGTGTGGAGGAGGGAGTTAGTGTGGAGGAGGGAGTTAGTGTGGAGGAGGGAGTCAGTGTGGAGGAGGGCTTCAGTGTGTAAAGGGAGTCAGTGTGGAGGAGGGAGTCGGTGTGTAGGAGGGAGTCAGTGTGTAGAGTGAGTCAGTGTGGAGGAGGGAGTCAGTGTGTAGGAGGGAGTCAGTGTGTAGGAGGGAGTCAGTGTGGAGGAGGGAGTTAGTGTGGAGGAGGGAGTCAGTGTGTAGGAGGGCTTCAGTGTGGAGGAGGGAGTCAGTATGTCGAGGGAGTCAGTATGTAGAGGGAGTCAGTGTGTAGGAGGGAGTCAGTGTGTAGAGGGAGTCAGTGTGTAGAGGGAGTCAGTGTGGAGGAGGGCTTCAGTGTGGAGGAGGGAGTCAGTGTGTAGGAGGGAGTCAGTGTGGAGGAGGGAGTCAGTGTGGAGGAGGGAGTCAGTGTGTAGAGGGAGTCAGTGTGTAGAGGGAGTCAGTGTGGAGGACGGAGTCAGTGTGGAGGAGGGAGTCAGTGTGGAGGAGGGAGTCAGTGTGGAGGTGGGAGTCAGTGTGTAGGAGGGCTTCAGTGTGTAGACGGAGTCAGTGTGTAGAGGGAGTCAGTGTGGAGGAGGGAGTCAGTGTGGAGGAGGGAGTCAGTGTGGAGGAGGGAGTCAGTGTGTAGGAGGGAGTCATTGTGTAGAGGGAGTCAGTGTGTAGGAGGGAGTCAGTGTGTAGAGGGAGTCAGTGTGGAGGAGGGAGTCAGTGTGGAGGAGGGAGTCAGTGTGGAGGGGGGAGTCAGTGTGCAGGAGGGAGTCAGTGTAGAGGAGGGAGTCAGTGTGGAGGAGGGAGTCAGTGTGTAGAGGGAGTCAGTGTGGAGTAGGGAATCAGTGTGTAGGAGGGAGTCAGTGTGGAGGAGGGAGTCAGTGTGTAGAGGGAGTCAGTGTGTAGAGGGAGTCAGTGTGGAGTAGAGAGTCAGTGTGTAGGAGGGAGTCAGTGTGCAGGAGGGAGTCAGTGTGTAGGAGGGAGTCAGTGTGTAGAGGGAGTCAGTGTATAGGAGGGAGTCAGTGTGTAGAGGGAGTCAGTGTGGAGGAGGGAGTCAGTGTGTAGACGGACTCAGTGTGGAGGAGGGTGTCAGTGTGGAGGAGCGTGTCAGTATGTAGGAGGGAGTCAGTGTGGAGGAGGGAGTCAGTGTGTAGAGTGAGTCAGTGTGGAGGAGGGAGTCAGTGTGTAGAGTGAGTCAGTGTGTAGGAGGGAGTCAGTGTGGAGTAGGGAGTCAGTGTGGAGGAGGGAGTCAGTGTGTAGAGTGAGTCAGTGTGGAGGAGTGAGTCAGTGTGGAGGAGGGTGTCAGTGTGGAGGAGGGAGTCAGTGTGGAGGAGGGTGTCATGGTAGGGGGAGTCAGGTGGAGGAGGGAGCATGTGAGGAGTCACATGAGGAACAAAGGGTGGAGGAGGAGCATGTGAGGAGGGAGTCAGTGTGGAGGAGGGAGCATGCGGCAGAGGAGTCAGTGTGGAGTAGGGAGTCAGTGTGTAGGAGGGAGTCAGTGTGGAGGAGGGAGTCAATGTGCAGAAGGAGTCATGTGAGAGGGAGCCAGTGTGAGAAGGAGTCAGTGTGTAGAGGGAGTCAGTGTGTAGAGGGAGTCAGTGTGTAGAGGGAGTCAGTGTCTAGAGGGAGTCAGTGTGGAGGAGGGCTTCAGTGTGTAAAGGGAGTCAGTGTGGAGGAGGGAGTCGGTGTGTAGGAGGGAGTCAGTGTGTAGAGTGAGTCAGTGTGGAGGAGGGAGTCAGTGTGTAGGAGGGAGTCAGTGCGGAGGGGGGAGTCAGTGAGCAGAGGGAGTCAGTGTGTAGGAGGGAGTCAGTGTGTAGAGGGAGTCAGTGTATAGGAGGGAGTCAGTGTGTAGAGGGAGTCAGTGTGTAGAAGGGAGTCAGTGTCTAGAGGGAGTCAGTGTGGAGGAGGGAGTCAGTGTGTAGGAGGGAGTCAGTGTGCAGGAGGGAGTCAGTGTGTAGGAGGGAGTCAGTGTGCAGGAGGGAGTCAGTGTGTAGGAGGGAGTCAGTGTGTAGAGGGAGTCAGTGTATAGGAGGGAGTCAGTGTGTAGAGGGAGTCAGTGTGTAGAGGGAGTCAGTGTGTAGAGGGAGTCAGTGTCTAGAGGGAGTCAGTGTGGAGGAGGGCTTCAGTGTGTAAAGGGAGTCAATGTGGAGGAGGGAGTCGGTGTGTAGGAGGGAGTCAGTGTGTAGAGTGAGTCAGTGTGGAGGAGGGAGTCAGTGTGTAGGAGGGAATCAGTGTGGAGGAGGGAGTCAGTGTGGAGGAGGGAGTTAGTGTGGAGGAGGGAGTTAGTGTGGAGGAGGGAGTTAGTGTGGAGGAGGGAGTCAGTGTGGAGGAGGGCTTCAGTGTGTAAAGGGAGTCAGTGTGGAGGAGGGAGTCGGTGTGTAGAGTGAGTCAGTGTGGAGGAGGGAGTCAGTGTGTAGGAGGGAATCAGTGTGGAGGAGGGAGTCAGTGTGTAGAGGGAGTCAGTGTGGAGGAGGGAGTCAGTGTGTAGACGGACTCAGTGTGGAGGAGGGCTTCAGTGTGGAGGAGGGAGTCAGTGTAGGAGGGATGTCAGTGTGGAGGAGGAGTCAGTGTGTAGAGGGAGTCTGTGCTGTGGAGGACGGAGTCAGTGTGGAGGAGGGAGTCAGTGTGTAGGAGGGAGTCAGTGTGGAGGAGGGAGTCAGTGTGTATGAGGGCTTCAGTGTGTAGAGGAGTCAGTGTTTAGAGGGAGTCAGTGTGGAGGACGGAGTCAGTATGGGAGGGAGTCAGTGTGGAGGAGGGAGTCAGTGTGTAGGAGGGTCAGTGGCTAGAGGGAGTCAGTGTGTAGAGGAGTCAGTGTGGAGGAGGGAGTCAGTGTGGAAGAGGGAGTCAGTGTGGAGGAGGGAGTCAGTGTGTAGGAGGGAGTCAGTGTGTAAACAAGAGGGAGTCAGTGTGTAGGAGGGAGTCAGTGTGTAGAGGGAGTCAGTGTGGAGGAGGGAGTCAGTGTGTAGGGGGGAGTAAGTGTGGAGGAGGGAGTAAGTGTGTAGGAGTGAGTCAGTGTGTAGGAGGGAGTCAGTGTGGAGTAGGGAGTCAGTGTGGAGGAGTGAGTCAGTGTGTAGGAGGGAGTCAGTGTGGAGGAGGGAGTCAGTGTGGAGGAGGGTGTCAGTGTGGAGGAGGGAGTCAGTGTGGAGGAGGGAGTCAGTGTGGAGTAGGGAGTCAGTGTGTAGGAGGGAGTCAGTGTGCAGGAGGGAGTCAGTGTGTAGGAGGGAGTCAGTGTGTAGGGGGAGTCAGTGTGGAGGAGGGAGTCAGTGTGTAGGGGGGAGTAAGTGTGGAGGAGGGAGTAAGTGTGGAGGAGGGAGTCAGTGTGGAGTAGGGAGTCAGTGTGGAGGAGGGAGTCAGTGTGGAGGAGGGAGTCAGTGTGTAGAGGGAGTCAGTGTGTAGAGGGAGTCAGTGTGCAGGAGGGAGTCAGTGTGGAGGAGGGAGTCAGTGTGGAGGAGGGATTCAGTGTGTAGAGGGAGTCAGTGTGCAGAGGGAGTCAGTGTGGAGGAGGGATTCAGTGTGTAGAGGGAGTCAGTGTGGAGTAGGGAGTCAATGTGTAGGAGGGAGTCAGTGTGTAGGAGGGAGTCAGTGTGTAGAGGGAGTCAGTGTGGAGGAGGGAGTCAGTGTCTAGACGGACTCAGTGTGGAGGAGGGTGTCAGTGTGGAGGAGCGTGTCAGTGTGTAGGAGGGAGTCAGTGTGGAGGAGGGAGTCAGTGTGGAGTAGGGAGTCAGTGTGGAGGAGGGAGTCAGTGTGTAGAGTGAGTCAGTGTGGAGGAGGGAGTCAGTGTGTAGGAGTGAGTCAGTGTGTAGGAGGGAGTCAGTGTGGAGTAGGGAGTCAGTGTGGAGGAGGGAGTCAGTGTGTAGAGTGAGTCAGTGTGGAGGAGTGAGTCAGTGTGTAGGAGGGAGTCAGTGTGTAGAGGGAGTCAGTGTGTAGAGGGAGTCAGTGTGGAGTAGGGAGTTAGTGTGTAGGAGGGAGTCAGTGTGCAGGAGGGAGTCAGTGTGTAGAGGGAGTCAGTGTGTAGAGGGAGTCAGTGTGCAGGAGGGAGTCAGTGTGTAGAGGGAGTCAGTGTGTAGAGGGAGTCAGTGTGTAGGAGGGAGTCAGTGTGTAGAGGGAGTCAGTGTGGAGGAGGGAGTCAGTGTCTAGACGGACTCAATGTGGAGGAGGGTGTCAGTGTGGAGGAGCGTGTCAGTGTGTAGGAGGGAGTCAGTGTGGAGGAGGGAGTCAGTGTGTAGAGTGAGTCAGTGTGGAGGAGGGAGTCAGTGTGTAGGAGTGAGTCAGTGTGTAGAGTGAGTCAGTGTGGAGGAGTGAGTCAGTGTGTAGGAGGGAGTCAGTGTGGAGGAGGGAGTCAGTGTGGAGGAGGGTGTCAGTGTGGAGGAGGGAGTCAGTGTGGAGGAGGGTGTCAGTGTGTAGGGGGAGTCAGTGTGGAGGAGGGAGTCAGTGTGTAGGAGGGAGTCAGTGTGGAGGAGGGAGTCAGTGTGGAGGAGGGAGTCAGTGTGTAGAGGGATTCAGTGTGGAGTAGGGAGTCAGTGTGTAGGAGGGAGTCAGTGTGCAGGAGGGAGTCAGTGTGTAGAGGGAGTCAGTGTGTAGAGGGAGTCAGTGTGGAGGAGAGAGTCAGTGTGTAGGAGGGAGTCAGTGTGCAGGAGGGAGTCAGTGTGTAGGAGGGAGTCAGTGTGTAGAGGGAGTCAGTGTATAGGAGGGAGTCAGTGTGTAGAGGGAGTCAGTGTGGAGGAGGGAGTCAGTGTGTAGACGGACTCAGTGTGGAGGAGGGTGTCAGTGTGGAGGAGCGTGTCAGTGTGTAGGAGGGAGTCAGTGTGGAGGAGGGAGTCAGTGTGTAGAGTGAGTCAGTGTGGAGGAGTGAGTCAGTGTGTAGGAGGGAGTCAGTGTGGAGGAGGGAGTCAGTGTGGAGGAGGGTGTCAGTGTGGAGGAGGGAGTCAGTGTGGAGGAGGGTGTCAGTGTGTAGGGGGAGTCAGTGTGGAGGAGGGAGTCAGTGTGGAGGGGGAGTCAGTGTGCAGGAGGGAGTCAGTGTGGAGGAGGGAGTCAGTGGAGGAGGGAGTCAGTGTGGAGGAGGGAGTCAGTGTGTAGAGGGAGTCGTGGAGGAGGGAGTCAGTGTGGAGGAGGGAGTCAGTGGTAGAGGGAGTCAGTGTGGAGAGGGAGTCATGTGTAGAGGAGTCAGTGTGTAGAGGTCAGTGTGGAGAGGGAGTCAGTGTAGAGGGAGTCATGTGTAGAGGGAGTCAGTCAGTGTCTAGAGGGAGTCAGTGTGGAGGAGGGCTTCAGTGTGTAAAGGGAGTCAGTGTGGAGGAGGGAGTCGGTGTGTAGGAGGGAGTCAGTGTGTAGAGTGAGTCAGTGTGGAGGAGGGAGTCAGTGTGTAGGAGGGAGTCAGTGCGGAGGAGGGAGTCAGTGAGCAGAGGGAGTCAGTGTGTAGAGGGAGTCAGTGTGTAGAGGGAGTCAGTGTGTAGAGGGAGTCAGTGTCTAGAGGGAGTCAGTGTGGAGGAGGGCTTCAGTGTGTAAAGGGAGTCAATGTGGAGGAGGGAGTCGGTGTGTAGGAGGGAGTCAGTGTGTAGAGGGAGTCAGTGTGGAGGAGGGAGTCAGTGTGTAGGAGGGAATCAGTGTGGAGGAGGGAGTCAGTGTGGAGGAGGGAGTTAGTGTGGAGGAGGGAGTTAGTGTGGAGGAGGGAGTTAGTGTGGAGGAGGGAGTCAGTGTGGAGGAGGTCTTCAGTGTGTAAAGGGAGTCAGTGTGGAGGAGGGAGTCGGTGTGTAGAGTGAGTCAGTGTGGAGGAGGGAGTCAGTGTGTAGGAGGGAATCAGTGTGGAGGAGGGAGTCAGTGTGTAGGAGGGAGTCAGTGTGTAGGAGGGAGTCAGTGTGTAGAGGGAGTCAGTGTGTAGAGGGAGTCAGTGTGGAGGAGGGCTTCAGTGTGGAGGAGGGAGTCAGTGTGTAGGAGGGTGTCAGTGTGGAGGAGGGAGTCAGTGTGTAGAGGGAGTCAGTGTGTAGAGGGAGTCAGTGTGGAGGACGGAGTCAGTGTGGAGGAGGGAGTCAGTGTGTAGGAGGGAGTCAGTGTGGAGGAGGGAGTCAGTGTGTAGGAGGGCTTCAGTGTGTAGAGGGAGTCAGTGTTTAGAGGGAGTCAGTGTGGAGGACGGAGCTCAGTGTGTAGGAGGGAGTCAAAAACCAACCCCAGTGTGGAGGAGGGAGTCAGTGTGTAGGAGGGATTCAGTGAGTAGAGGGAGTCAGTGTGTAGAGGGAGTCAGTGTGGAGGAGGGAGTCAGTGTGGAAGAGGGAGTCAGTGTGTAGAGTGAGTCAGTGTGTAGGAGGGAGTCAGTGTGTAGAGGGAGTCAGTGTGTAGGAGGGAGTCAGTGTGTAGAGGGAGTCAGTGTGTAGGAGTGAGTAAGTGTGTAGAGTGAGTCAGTGTGTAGGAATGAATCAGTGTATAAGGGAGTCAGTGTGAGGAGGGAGTCAGTGTGTAGAGGAGTCAGTGTGGAGGAGTGAGTCAGTGTAACAAACAAGGAGGGAGTCATTGTGGAGGAGGGAGTCAGTGTGCAGGAGGGAGTCAGTGTGGAGGAGGGAGTCAGTGTGTAGGAGGGAGTCAGTGTGCAGAGGGAGTCAGTGCATAGGAGGGAGTCAGTGTGTAGAGGGAGTCAGTGTGTAGAAGGGAGTCAGTGTGTAGAGGGAATCAGTGTGTAGAGGGATTCAGTGTGGAGTAGGGAGTCAGTGTGGAGGAGGGAGTTAGTGTGGAGGAGGGAGTTAGTGTGGAGGAGGGAGTCAGTGTGGAGGAGGTCTTCAGTGTGTAAAGGGAGTCAGTGTGGAGGAGGGAGTCGGTGTGTAGAGTGAGTCAGTGTGGAGGAGGGAGTCAGTGTGTAGGAGGGAATCAGTGTGGAGGAGGGAGTCAGTGTGTAGGAGGGAGTCAGTGTGTAGGAGGGAGTCAGTGTGTAGAGGGAGTCAGTGTGTAGAGGGAGTCAGTGTGGAGGAGGGCTTCAGTGTGGAGGAGGGAGTCAGTGTGTAGGAGGGTGTCAGTGTGGAGGAGGGAGTCAGTGTGTAGAGGGAGTCAGTGTGTAGAGGGAGTCAGTGTGGAGGACGGAGTCAGTGTGGAGGAGGGAGTCAGTGTGTAGGAGGGAGTCAGTGTGGAGGAGGGAGTCAGTGTGTAGGAGGGCTTCAGTGTGTAGAGGGAGTCAGTGTTTAGAGGGAGTCAGTGTGGAGGACGGAGTCAGTGTGTAGGAGGGAGTCAGTGTGGAGGAGGGAGTCAGTGTGTAGGAGGGCTTCAGTGTGTAGAGGGAGTCAGTGTGTAGAGGGAGTCAGTGTGGAGGAGGGAGTCAGTGTGGAAGAGGGAGTCAGTGTGGAGGAGGGAGTCAGTGTGTAGGAGGGAGTCAGTGTGTAGAGGGAGTCAGTGTGTAGGAGGGAGTCAGTGTGTAGAGGGAGTCAGTGTGTAGGAGGGAGTCAGTGTGTAGAGGGAGTCAGTGTGTAGGAGGGAGTAAGTGTGTAGGAGTGAGTCAGTGTGTAGGAGGGAGTCAGTGTGGAGTAGGGAGTCAGTGTGGAGGAGGGAGTCAGTGTGTAGAGTGAGTCAGTGTGGAGGAGTGAGTCAGTGTGTAGGAGGGAGTCAGTGTGGAGGAGGGAGTCAGTGTGGAGGAGGGTGTCAGTGTGGAGGAGGGAGTCAGTGTGGAGGAGGGAGTCAGTGTGGAGTAGGGAGTCAGTGTGTAGGAGGGAGTCAGTGTGCAGGAGGGAGTCAGTGTGTAGGAGGGAGTCAGTGTGTAGGGGGAGTCAGTGTGGAGGAGGGAGTCAGTGTGTAGGGGGGAGTAAGTGTGGAGGAGGGAGTAAGTGTGGAGGAGGGAGTCAGTGTGGAGTAGGGAGTCAGTGTGGAGGAGGGAGTCAGTGTGGAGGAGGGAGTCAGTGTGTAGAGGGAGTCAGTGTGTAGAGGGAGTCAGTGTGGAGGAGGGAGTCAGTGTGTAGGAGGGCTTCAGTGTGTAGAGGGAGTCAGTGCGTAGAGGGAGTCAGTGTGGAGGAGGGAGTCAGTGTG
>JACSYO010000082.1:30000-46740 GCA_016806645.1 Ophiodon elongatus | reverse complement strand
TACCCCAACTACCCCAACTACCCCAGCTACCCCAACTACCCCAGCTACCCCAACTACCCCAACTACCCCAGCTACCCCAACTACCCCAACTACCCTAGCTACCCCAACTCCCCCAACTACCCCAGCTCCCCCAGCTACCCCAACTACCCCAACTACCCTAGCTACCCCAACTCCCCCAACTACCCCAACTACCCTAGCTACCCCAACTCCCCCAACTACCCCTTAACTACCCCAGCTCCCCCAGCTCCCCCAACTACCCCCCCGAAGCCTCCAGCTCCACACAGCAAGACAATGTAATTATGAGGAAAGGCTGCTGAAACCTGAAGCAGCCGCCCCAACAGATCCACCCCCCCCCCCTTCCCAATCCCCTCCCCCCCTCCTCCCAATCCCCCCTCCCCTCCCTCCCTCCTCCACCCTCCACCCGCCCGTCATCTGACAGCCAGACGGGGATCCGGAGTCTGCGCCTCACATGTGGTCTGAGGGAACCGAGTGTGAAGCCACATGTTCTTTAACGTCTCACCAAACACAAACAGCCTGAACTCTGAAGATTAACGAGTCCAAAGACACGTCTCTTATTAACTCGTGTTTCATATTTCAGAGAAACACACGCTCAGGAAAATGTCTTCTAGAATCCTGAAGGAGTCCAACATTAGTCTGTGTGGTGATAATAGTATTATAATGTGTAATATAATATATACTCTGTCTATTTATCAGAGTACTACATGTGTTTTAAATAAAATAATCCTTTATGTTTAGCATTAAAGCAGCAAAGTGCAACACGAGAGTAGAAAACAAAACAAGGACAGTAAAGGTATAAATATATATTAATATATTCACACGTATAGAAATAGATATATAGATATCAAATCTATATCACTTCTTTATTTGTTCCACTTCCTGTTTCACGTTTTAACTTCCTGTGTTTTCTTACTCTACTTATTCTACTTGTTTATTAATGTATGTAATGTTTAATGTAATTGTAGTACTTAATATATTCATGAGAGACGAGTCATGTAAATATTAAAACTCAAATAGTAAACTATTCACCAAATGTGACTGAAAGTGAAATTGAAAATAACAAGCTTGTGGTAGAAATACTTAATAATAATAAGTAATAATATAATAATAATAATAATAATCAAAGAATCAGAAAATAAAGTTTCAGAGTGAAATTCATGACCCCAGTTTTTTATTGATAAATCAAGAAAATAATCTGATTGCATATCTAATCAGTAGTGAAATGTACTTCAAGTATCAGAGTGGCCCAGTATATTATATTTCATAATAGTATTTTCATTCATGATATATTCAGTATAATGTCTGTAAATGCATTTATTTTATAAGTTGATCAAATATTAATATTGATGTGAAGTGATCAGTAACTCCAGCTGTCAGGTAAATGTACAGGTAAATAAATGTACAGGTAAATAAATGTACAGGTAAATATACTGGTAAAAGTACAGGTAAATGTACAGGTAAATGTACTGGTAAATGTACTGGTAAATGTACAGGTAAATAAATGTACAGGTAAATGTACAGGTAAATAAATGTACAGGTAAATGTACAGGTAAATGTACAGGTAAATGTACAGGTAAATGTACAGGTAAATGTACAGGTAAATAAATGTACAGGTAAATGTACAGGTAAATGTACAGGTAAATAAATGTACTGGTAAATGTACAGGTAAATGTACAGGTAAATAAATGTACAGGTAAATGTACAGGTAAATGTACAGGTAAATGTACAGGTAAATAAATGTACTGGTAAATGTACAGGTAAATGTACAGGTAAATGTACAGGTAAATAAATGTACAGGTAAATGTACAGGTAAATGTACAGGTAAATAAATGTACTGGTAAATGTACAGGTAAATGTACAGGTAAATAAATGTACTGGTAAATGTACAGGTAAATGTACAGGTAAATAAATGTACAGGTAAATGTACAGGTAAATGTACAGGTAAATAAATGTACTGGTAAATGTACTGGTAAATGTACTGGTAAATGTACAGGTAAATAAATGTACTGGTAAATGTATAGGTAAATGTACAGGTAAATGTACAGGTAAATGTACAGGTAAATAAATGTACTGGTAAATGTACAGGTAAATGTACAGGTAAATGTACAGGTAAATGTACAGGTAAATCAATGTACAGGTAAATGTACTTGTACAACACAGGAGTACCTCCTGTCTCTGGCCTCCACTTTGTTGCTGGTGTTTACTTTTGAATCATGAGAATCCATCACTAATATTCCAGCTGAAAGGAGTCGTCGCTGAGACAAAGGTCCTCTTATTGATGAGGAAACCACAGCGCTCCGAGCAGCGAGCGCTCTGTGACTCATGGAAACAAGAGGACGGAAAATCAGACACAACAAAGGGAGCAATTCACAATAGAACGAGGGGAAAGAGAGCAAACGCACAACAGATGGAGGCTGTAATCAATACGGCCTCCACCCGCCCAGAGGGAAACCAGACGCACCGTCAGGGAGATGCTCCTCTCCGTGGGAACGGGTCCTCATCAACACCGGGATCAATAACCAGAACCTACTGGGGAGAGAAGGACTTAGTGAGAAGCTCTCAGCAACAAGGACACGGACCAGAACTGGAAGCAGGTCATGAGACCAGAACTGGAAGCAGGTCATGGGACCAGAACTGGAAGCAGGTCATGAGACCAGAACTGGAGACGCAATCGGAAACAGACCCGTGGAAAATCAACCCAAGCTGGCAATAATAAATCAATTATACATTTAAAAACAAGAAAGACGAAGAAAACCACTACAAAGATGAGTCCCATCATTTCTTTAACTTAATAATGAAGTGATTAAGGTCTTTCTCAGTCTTAAGGGAATACTTAAAGTGGAATAAGGTAAGCACTAAGGTAAGGATCACTAAAGATCACTAAGGATCACAAAGGATCACTAAGGTAAGGATCACTAAGGTAAGGATCACTAAAGATCACTAAGGATCACTAAGGTAAGGATCACTAAAGATCACTAAGGATCACTAAGGTAAGGATCACTAAGGTAAGGATCACTAAGGATCACTAAGGTAAGGATCACTAAGGTAAGGATCACTAAGGATCACTAAGGTAAGGATCACTAAAGATCACTAAGGATCACTAAGGTAAGGATCACTAAGGATCACTAAGGTAAGGATCACTAAGGTAAGGATCACTAAGGTAAGGATCACTAAAGATCACTAAGGATCACTAAGGTAAGGATCACTAAGGTAAGGATCACTAAGGATCACTAAGGTAAGGATCACTAAAGATCACTAAGGATCACTAAGGTAAGGATCACTAAGGTAAGGATCACTAAGGATCACTAAGGTAAGGATCACTAAGGTAAGGATCACTAAGGATCACTAAGGTAAGGATCACTAAGGATCACTAAGGATCACTAAGGTAAGGATCACTAAGGTAAGGATCACTAAGGTAAGGATCACTAAGGATCACTGGTTAAGGATCACTAAGGTAAGGATCACTAAGGATCACTAAGGATCACACTAACAGCAACATTCAGAAAAACTGTTTAACTCAACCACTTTATTTAGAGGGACAATCACAGAGTATATAAGAAGTGGATGTTGTCATGGTGACGTCACCCATTGGTTTGTGGATTAAACCAAGGTGGCCACCATCAAGAAGACTTGAAACTAGAGATTGAGACATAAACTCATGTTTACAATGTTTACTGAGGGAATAAATCAAGAGAGAAGTAGAGTCATTTTCTATAGACTTCTATACAACCAGAGGAGTCGCCCCCTGGTGGTCAGGAGAGAGAATGCAGCTTTAACACATGAAGCTTTGACTTCTATACAACCAGAGGAGTCGCCCCCTGGTGGTCAGCAGAGAGAATGCAGCTTTAACACATGAAGCTTTGACTTCTATACAACCAGAGGAGTCGCCCCCTGGTGGTCAGGAGAGAGAATGCAGCTTTAACACATGAAGCTTTGGCTTCACTTTATAGAACCAGAAGTTGTGGCCTGAGTAAAACTGAAAACCATGCTTCTTTTTAGCAACCTCTTCACATTCCCATATCTTTTTGAGTGTCATGTTATTATTTCAGATATTTCAGGCTGAACTACGACTGCAATAAAAAGTGTGTAAATATCCTTCGAGCTCCTTCTGGATGAGGGGAACTTGAATACCTTTCGTAGGCAGCAGGTTAACGTCTGTTTGAGCCATCAGTGCCCTCCACTCTTTACCTCGTGACTCCTTGGTGTTTGGGTTCTCCAGCGTCCGACGGACAGATGGAGAACCGCTGAACCGCTTCCTTCCTCTTCGCCGCCCTTCCTCACGACACTTTAAAACAATTTACAACCACCAGAGTCACAACAAGGAAGTGTGTAACTCCTCTCACGTATCTATTACAGCATGGTATTATCATCATCATCACAACGGCCCTGTCACGACCTTCACTTCATTTTCTGCAAATAGCACTGAACCGTACGAAGAAAAACTCAAAATAAATATATAAAAGTAATGCACATGGATGAGTTCTTCATGTGTCTCTCACAGTGATAACCGACACCGCGGCCCTGCGCTTGGTCTGAGTGAGAATCCACATTGTTCTTCTGGAGAGACGTAACATAACGACAGTTAAATTAATACACATGGGGAAAGAGCAGGAATCTGCTGCTGAAAATCTAATTCAGGAAGTTTGAGAGGAGTTTGGTCCAGTAAATCATTCCCTCCCTGTTACAATAAAACCTTCAGTCGGAACACATCGGACACATTTACTGTCCTGGAGCTGGAAGGGAAATAATATCTGCATGTCGGAAGAATCAGAGGAGACTAACAATGGGAACGCCCCCCACTGAAACAGATCCCTTCGTTAGCATGCTGCTCGTTAGCATGCTGCTCGTTAGCATCGACACGGTTTCTGTTGTCAAGTGGAAAACTACAAGAACCCACAACCAGGTCCCAATTCATACCAAGGTTTATGATATCAGCAGATAAAACTGTCCTTTGTAATACTTAAGGTTCCATAAAAAGTCTAAAAGTATTTGATATCAACAGATATCTTAAAGATATGGTTGGTAGATCATCAAGAGATTAAAAAATCACCCAACCAACTATATATATATATATATATAAATATATTTAAATCGAGAGAGAAAGTCACCAACACCGTCTACATTTACATGCACCAAATATTCACAACTATCCTAATAATCTGTTGGATAATGAAAATGAATATTCCTGTTTACATCCATCCGTTCATATTCTGAATAACATAATCAAGTCCTTCATGATGTTTCAAAGTAGGAGTGTTTCTCCTTTTTCTCTTCTTCTTATAAATTAATGGAAATGTAATAAATAAATGACTACAAATAATGAAAGGACCAGGCTTGTCCAGAGGCTGGTCTTTGCATCAGAGCAGGGTGAGCATCAACAACTCATCTCCAGATTATGATTATTGTGTTCCCTTTCCCACTAAAGGTCCCAGACCTCTACTTGTATAGCAGATGTATCTGATCAGCTGATATCGGCCTCATAAACCAGGTTCAGCATGTGGTGGAAAGACTGGAACCAGAAGAGACCAGAACACCAGCACATGGCTGAGGCTGGTTGAGAAGGAGGAGGAAGGAGGAGGAAGGAGGAGGAAGCAGGTGAGGATCCTCCACTCCGGTCTCAGAGGAGGTGGAGCGACGCCTCTCAGAGCTTCAGTTCATCCATAACTTGAAATGAAAACAGCGAGCGCTCATCAATAATAGTGTTTCTTATCCAGTTGGATCTCCTGGCTGACGGACAGGAGGGAAAGGAGGACAGGGCAGGAGTAAATCCTCACTAAGCTCCGCTCCTCGATGCATCCTTTCCTAGAGGAGCTGACACAGACCTTCCATGAGCATGTTGGCAGATGGAGCTGCCAGCAAAGAAGGAAATGAGACTAATTATTAATAAGTCAAACTCTCTGAGAGCTCTGGATGAAGACCCACCTGAACTGCTGGAGGGAACCAGAACACCACCTGAGTTCATGAACCACAGCCTTTACAGAGGGATCAGGAGGAAGGGAACAAGGAGAGGAAGAAGGAAAGGACACAGAAAATGAATGTTTGGAATGAAAAGAAATAAGGAAGAGAGGAAGGAAACGAGGAGGGGAGGAAGCGAGTGATGAAAACAAAGGAAACATACATAGAGAATGAAAAAAAGGAAGGTTAGGTTTAGGCAACAAAAGTACTTAGAAAAAAGATAATAATATCAACAACAATAAGGAAACAACAACGGGAATAATGTAAGGAAACAACTTTACAACTTGAGGTAACAACATAACAAAAACAAAGGTAACAACAAAGGTAACAACAAAGGGAACAACAAAGGTAGCAGCAAATGTACATGAAGACATTTTACATATTAATAAATCTAGAGAACACAGAGTACATGAGGAAAGTGACAGCAGGTCTTCAAGTCACACCAACAGAGTGCTCTTATTCTCTGCTTCATTACAGGGTTTTCCCAGCATGCATTGCCCTCGTGAGGAGTTGTGGGGATTTCTCTGCATTTGGCTGCAGAGGCCTCCTGTCAACACGCCCCGTCAACAAAGCTCCGTTTCCATGGAGACGTCCAAATATGGGGAAAAAGAAACGCAAGCGGCCGAAGCCAAATTGCATTTTCTTCTCCTCTGGAGTCGATTGGTTTGAACAAGAGAGTTATGAGAAGTTATGAGAAGTTATGAGACCTTAAACATGTCAGACTCACTCAAAGAAACGCAGCTGGATGCTTTCTGCTGGCATCAGACTCTGACTCCTCTCAGTACAACGAATAATACTAGTCAACAGTACAACGAATAATACTAGTCAACAGTACAAAGAAATAATACTAGTCAACAGTACAAAGAATAATACTACTCAACAGTACAAAGAATAATACTACTCAACAGTACAAAGAATAATACTAGTCAACAGTACAAAGAAATAAAACTAGTCAACAGTACAACGAATAATACTAGTCAACAGTACAAAGGAATAATACTAGTCAACAGTCCAACGAAATAATGCCAGTCAACAGTACAAAGAATAATACTACTCAACAGTACAAAGAATAATACTACTCAACAGTACAAAGAATAATACTAGTCAACAGTACAAAGAAATAATACTAGTCAACAGTACAAAGAATAATACTACTCAACAGTACAAAGAATAATACTACTCAACAGTACAAAGAATAATACTAGTCAACAGTACAAAGAATAATACTAGTCAACAGTACAAAGGAATAATACTAGTCAACAGTACAACGAATAATACCAGTCAACAGTACAAAGAAATAATGCTAGTCAACAGCACAGGCCTAGGGGCCCCCAAAGGCCCCTAGGGGGCCCCAAAGGCCTCCAGGGGCCCCCAAAGGCCTCTAGGGGCCCCACACCAAAGAGCTCTTGTTTCTGTTGGTTTTACAGGCAGTGAGCAGGAAATGTCACAAACCGGCAGAAAGGTCCTGACCCTCAACCACAAGGTCTCCACAAGTTTGTTAATCAAAATAAATATTGGGTTGTTGGGTTATTTATTCAGTGTTTTACCTTAAAACTCTTGCAAGTTATTGTTAGTTAGACAAAATGTGAATATGATATATATATATATATATACATATATATATATATATGTATATATATATATATATAAACATAAACACTGGGTAAAAACAACTCTCTTTACTCTGTAAAGTAAAGCTTCATCTGTTTTAAATCGACACCTTGATTTTTTGTGTGAATGCATGAAATCCACACAAAAATGTATATTTGTTCTAAAAACGATTGTAAAAACTGAGTAACTTAAAGTAAACTCATTCAGGTGTGAACATATTCATCTGCACAAATCATCAATGTTTGACAGATCTTGAGCTATATATGACCTTTATTACACCATTTAAAGACCTTTTTAAGATCATTATAAGACCTTTGAGATCTGGTTTTAGTGCCAATCCAGTCCCAACAGAACCAGAACCAGAACCAGGTCCATCAAGTCTGGTTTGGTCCTCGTTAACCAGCTGAGAGACGAGCGTCTCTCATCGATCAGCGAGAGGAATCTTAATCAGATGAATTTGAAATGTACAAAGTTTCCTTTCTGCACTGTAAAACAAATCAGTAGATTTTACAGTGAAAAACTGTTAAATCACAACAGTGAGAGACCGTTAATTCCAACTAGTTTATAGTCAGTTTCTATGACAGTGAAACACCGTAAATGTATATATCAGCCCAAACAGTAATTTGTGCATGTATTTCTTGTAGAAAAATACATTTTGTTACTAAACATTTTACTGATAATGGAAATACACCATAATATGAAAAAAACCTCTATAAATTGTGAATTTTACGGTTGCAAAAATAAACACCATAATGTCATACATTGTCACTTTATTTTTTACGGTGAAGTTCCGGTAATTTACCGTATATTACACAGTTTTTTCCACAGTGTTCATGAATGAACTGAATACGTCTGAACTTCAGATGCTTCTGAGACTTCAGAGGTGTCTCTGGTCTCGAGGTCCTCTGGAGCTTCAGAGGTGTCTCTGGTCTCGAGGTCCTCTGGAGCTTCAGAGGTGTCTCTGGTCTCGAGGTCCTCTGGAGCTTCAGAGGTGTCTCTGGTCTCGAGGTCCTCTGGAGCTTCAGGGTGTTGGTGGATCCCCGAGCTGACTAAGGTCTTCCTCTCCGTCTCATCGTGACTCGTGAGTCTTGTTTTTTAAACGGCGAAGTCGACGCCACCGCCGCCGTCTGCCAGCGGCTCCAGACCGGAGACCGCCTCGCTCTCTTTACGGTGCGGTGGAGCAACTGGATCCACGCCTCACAACACCAGAGCTAATGAGTGGAGCTGTACAGCAGCACCTACTGCCACCGCCACCACTTTACTGCTGCACCACATCCACATGTTGTGGAGTCTGGGTAAATATAGACTCCACATTCTGTAAACATTGTCCTTACCATAATTTGAATTTTATTATGAACTCTGAGTCTAACCAGCCTCATAAACCAGAGCAGCTCCTGAACACGAGGACACAAACTGCTCTCAGCTGAGTGAGTACAAGTACACAAAGTACTGATGGAGAGGAGCGTCGGAGGTACTTTCATGTATTCGAATCAGTTTTAAAGGGAAAGAAGAGACAATATTACTGATGTTTTATTGTCATAAAGTGAAAATAAACTCATATTAGCAGGAAAATGTCCATGAAACCAGCCGTGAGACTCTTTCACAACCTTCTGACCCCGGAGACGAGAGAACCTGAAGGTCTAGGTCTCCGTCTGCTGAGGAAGATCATGGAGTCGGACTGAGAGTTCCAGAAGACCTCGTGGGGACCAGAAGTCCTAAAAGTCCTCTGAAGGCTCCGGGAGGTGAAGTATTTAGTTTGGAGGAACTATTATAAAATAACTCAAACGTCACCGTCTGACGGTATGAAGATCAATATTTACGCCTCAGATTCCCAAAGACGATGAAATATTGATGAAGACCTTTGATGGACTCCTCCCCACGAGGCCGTGGGCCCCAAAGCCTCAACGTAACTTTTTGTTTTAGTTTACGCCCCGTTGAGATGTTCCCTCAACATAAAGGGGTTTTGTTTTCTCAACATAACTTTCATTCTGTCATGTTTTATGTCGTCACAAACTAAAGACCGTGTGTCCTCGTCCTCGGAACCAGAACCAGAACCAGAACCAGAACCAGAACCAGAACCAGAACCAGGACCAGAACCAGAACCAGAACTCTTCTAAACTCTTCTAAACTCTTTAAACTCTCTAAACTCTTCTAAACTCTTCTAAACTCTCTAAACTGTTCTAAACTCTTCTAAACTCTTTAAACTCTCTAAACTCTTCTAAACTCTTCTAAACTCTCTAAACTCTTCTAAACTCTTCTAAACTCTTTAAACTCTCTAAACTCTTCTAAACTCTTTAAACTCTTCTAAACTCTCTAAACTCTCTAAACTCTTCTAAACTCTTTAAACTCTTCTAAACTCTCTAAACTCTCTAAACTCTTCTAAACTCTCTAAACTCTCTAAACTCTTTAAACTCTTCTAAACTCTCTAAACTCTTCTAAACTCTTTAAACTCTTCTAAACTCTTTAAACTCTTCTAAACTCTCTAAACTCTCTAAACTCTTCTAAACTCTTTAAACTCTTCTAAACTCTTCTAAACTCTCTAAACTCTTCTAAACTCTTTAAACTCTTCTAAACTCTCTAAACTCTTCTAAACTCTCTAAACTCTCTAAACTCTTCTAAACTCTTTAAACTCTTCTAAACTCTTCTAAACTCTTTAAACTCTTCTAAACTCTTCTAAACTCTTCTAAACTCTCTAAACTCTCTAAACTCTTTAAACTCTTCTAAACTCTTCTAAACTCTCTAAACTCTTTAAACTCTTCTAAACTCTTCTAAACTCTTCTAAACTCTTCTAAACTCTTCTAAACTCTTTAAACTCTTCTAAACTCTTCTAAACTCTCTAAACTCTTCTAAACTCTTTAAACTCTTCTAAACTCTCTAAACTCTCTAAACTCTTCTAAACTCTTTAAACTCTTCTAAACTCTCTAAACTCTTCTAAACTCTCTAAACTCTCTAAACTCTTTAAACTCTTCTAAACTCTCTAAACTCTCTAAACTCTTCTAAACTCTCTAAACTCTCTAAACTCTTTAAACTCTTCTAAACTCTCTAAACTCTTCTAAACTCTTTAAACTCTTCTAAACTCTCTAAACTCTTCTAAACTCTTTAAACTCTTCTAAACTCTCTAAACTCTCTAAACTCTTCTAAACTCTTTAAACTCTTCTAAACTCTCTAAACTCTCTAAACTCTTCTAAACTCTCTAAACTCTCTAAACTCTTTAAACTCTTCTAAACTCTCTAAACTCTTCTAAACTCTTTAAACTCTTCTAAACTCTTTAAACTCTTCTAAACTCTCTAAACTCTCTAAACTCTTCTAAACTCTTTAAACTCTTCTAAACTCTTCTAAACTCTCTAAACTCTTCTAAACTCTTTAAACTCTTCTAAACTCTTCTAAACTCTCTAAACTCTTCTAAACTCTTTAAACTCTTCTAAACTCTCTAAACTCTCTAAACTCTTCTAAACTCTTGAAACTCTTCTAAACTCTTCTAAACTCTCTAAACTCTTCTAAACTCTTTAAACTCTTCTAAACTCTTCTAAACTCTTTAAACTCTTCTAAACTCTTCTAAACTCTCTAAACTCTCTAAACTCTCTAAACTCTTCTAAACTCTCTAAACTCTTCTAAACTCTTCTAAACTCTTTAAACTCTTCTAAACTCTTCTAAACTCTCTAAACTCTCTAAACTCTCTAAACTCTTCTAAACTCTCTAAACTCTTCTAAACTCTTTAAACTCTTCTAAACTCTTCTAAACTCTCTAAACTCTTCTAAACTCTTTAAACTCTTCTAAACTCTCTAAACTCTTCTAAACTCTCTCAACTCTCTAAACTCTTCTAAACTCTTTAAACTCTTCTAAACTCTCTAAACTCTTCTAAACTCTTCTAAACTCTCTAAACTCTCTAAACTCTTTAAACTCTTCTAAACTCTTTAAACTCTTCTAAACTCTTTAAACTCTTCTAAACTCTTTAAACTCTTCTAAACTCTCTAAACTCTCTAAACTCTTCTAAACTCTTTAAACTCTTCTAAACTCTTCTAAACTCTTTAAACTCTTCTAAACTCTTCTAAACTCTTTAAACTCTTCTAAACTCTTCTAAACTCTTCTAACTCTTCTAAACTCTTCTAAACTCTTCTAAACTCTTCTAAACTCTTCTAAACTCTTTAAACTCTTCTAAACTCTTCTAAACTCTTCTAAACTCTTCTAAACTCTTCTAAACTCTTTAAACTCTTCTAAACTCTCTAAACTCTCTAAACTCTTTAAACCTTCCACGGTCTGATGAACGCAGTAAAACATTCATATTTCCTTCTGTCTCCCGACGTGGAAACACCGTAAAGAGAAAACATACTTTATTCCTTTTCCTACGGAGATATGAGCTCAGGACTCTGATCTCTTCTGCTCCCATCAAACATTCCTTTGTGAGACGTTCACAGCCTGAAGCCCTGAGGCTTCCTCAGCAGCTTCCTCTGGAGGAGAGACACAACCAAAGTTATTAAAAACACGTTATTAAACACGTCTCCACGACAGATTATAATCTGTGATGGTCAGGAGGTGTGGACATGTGGCTTTAACACACTCACACTAATGCCTCTGGTTATGTTAGACTACAGTAATGAGGAGGAGGAGCAGGAGGAGCAGGAGGATGTTCATCCCGTCCTCCTCACCCAGCCTTCACATCCAGACATCCGTCTGGAGGGTTTATGTAAATAATAAAATAAGGTGAGCTCACTGGACTCGGAGCTACCAGCGAGAGCGGAGAGCTCGCAGGCCCGATGCCATGTTTGGAATAAGAGGAAGAAAAATTGAAGTATTTTTGAAGGGACAAGGTTAGAAGAAGGGTTTGGGTTTAATTTTCCATAATCATGATTTTGGAATGTGTGAAGGTCTCTTTTTGAGAGAATGGCCCAAAATGTGAGCAGATGATTGGCTCTGAGATTCATCTCTTCATAAATACATCCTGTTATTGATCCGGTCCATAAGGTTCTGTCCATAGACAGCTTTATGGTCTGTTTGACTCTAAATGGACCATAATTTACTAAATGAGCATCATGCTGTATTGAAGAAGACTTGAAACTAGAGATTGAACCATAAACTCATGTTTACAATGTTTACTGAGGGAATAAATCAAGAGAGAAGTAGAGTCATTTTCTATAGACTTCTATACAACCAGAGGAGTCGCCCCCTGGTGGTCAGGAGAGAGAATGCAGCTTTAACACATGCAGCTTTGACTTCTATACAACCAGAGGAGTCGCCCCCTGGTGGTCAGAAGAGAGAATGCAGCTTTAACACATGAAGCTTTGACTTCTATACAACCAGAGGAGTCGCCCCCTGGTGGTCAGGAGAGAGAATGCAGCTTTAACACATGAAGCTTTGACTTCTATACAACCAGAGGAGTCGCCCCCTGGTGGTCAGGAGAGAGAATGCAGCTTTAAGACATGAAGCTTTGACTTCTATACAACCAGAGGAGTAGCCCCCTGGTGGTCAGGAGAGAGAATGCAGCTTTAACACATGAAGCTTTGACTTCTATACAACCAGAGGAGTCGCCCCCTGGTGGTCAGGAGAGAGAATGCAGCTTTAACACATGAAGCTTTGAAGAACTGGAGGTCGTCTCCTGGTTCTGGATCGAGTCTGTAATGTAATGAATGTAATGTTGTTTCTTGGTCCATTCTTCACTATTAAACCAAGTTTTATGAAAATCAGCCCTTTAGTTGTTCTGTAACCCTGCTGACAAACAAACAAACAAACAAACAAACAAACAGAGATGTGATGCACTTCCTTTGTTGTAAAACATAAATAAAACCTAGTTTTTCATGTTTGTATAGTTCAGCATATTAAAACTTCTTCACAACCAGAGCACCAAGCTGCTGAGTCACTGATGAAATCAATCGTTGGTTGAAGGAAAGTTGGAAGCAACAAAACGCTGCAGATATTTATTTCTGCTTGTAAAATAATAAAAATGTCAGCAGAACAAGTCTAACGTTGAAGGAACAGATTCATCTTCATGCTTCATGGATACATCTCTCCGTGGGCCGATGGACTACCTGCTCCCACATCTATTATAGCTCATCAATGAACTGATTATTTTAATATTGAATGTTCGTCATTCTGCAAACACTCTTTATGACTTCTGGAACCGGCAGCTATGAAAACACGAGTGTCTTCAGCTCTGGAGTCCAGCTGAATGACTGCTGCTCTCTTCATGATGACATCACACCTTCTCTCCACAAACCCAACACAAGTGCAGACAAATTAGTTAAAATATGAAGTGTGGCGTGAAGTCGTCCACATCTTGAGCCGACGTTCTGCAGCCCGGAGAGGAGAACTCTCACAAGGTCACAGCGATTCATGTTTAATACTCATTGTTTTACCATTTTAATTTACTTTCAATAATCATAATAATTAAACTGCTTGTGTGTCTTAATGGAGACAGTGTTGTGTAATGTTGTTTATAATGTAGTTCTTATGTACTTCATGTATACGTAGTAAAACTTATATGAAGCGATCTCACGGACACTAAAGGCCTAATTCACCTCAAAAAGGTCATTTGACCAATTATCTTCTCTCTGGTGTGAAGATGCATCAAGAGGAGACAAACAGGATCCCGACGGTTATTATTTAAAGCAGAAACTCAATATCGATCAGGAGGCTTCTAGACTCAGAGATGTAAAAGCCACGCGGCTCCATGACACTGACCGAGCATAACGAATGAGTTCATCAACGACTCGTTGTCAACAGATTCCTCTCATAACAAAGACTGACTGACTCCTTCTTTACGTGTTAAAGACTTCAGAGGAAGTTGCCTCGGTTTATCCCCCGATCAGCTGATCAGTACTGTCGTCTCTCGCCCCGGAGACCCCGTGTTGCCCCGTGTTGCTCCGTGTTGCCCCGTGTTGCCCCGTGTTGCCTTGTGTTGCCCCGTGTTGCCCACGTGTTGCCCCATGTTGCCCCGTGTTGCCTTGTGTTGCCTTGTGTTGCCCCATGTTGCCTTGTGTTGCCTTGTGTTGCCCCATGTTGCCCCGTGTTGCCCCGTGTTGCCCACGTGTTGCCCCGTGTTGCCCTGTGTTGCCCTGGAGTCCCCATGTTGCCCCGGAGGCCCAATGTTTCCCGTGTTGCCCCATGTTGCCCTGGAGGCCCCATGTTGCCCCGTGTTGCCCCGTGTTGCCCCGTTGTTGCCCCGTGTTTCCCCGTGTTTCCCCGTGTTGCCCCGTGTTGCCTCGTGTTGCCCTGGAGGCCCTGTGTTGCCCCGTGTTGCCCCGTGTTGCCCCGTTGTTGCCCCGTGTTGCCTCGTGTTGCCCCGTGTTGCCCCGTGTTGCCCTGGAGGCCCTGTGTTGCCCCGTGTTGTATAAAGAGTCAATCAGCAGGCGAGCGGAGCTGAATCATCTCATCTGGGCGGCCAGCAGCCAATCGGGCGAGGGCTCCGCGGCGGGGTCCGCCCTTCAGGGAGACGATTCACTCCACATCCAGAACAAGTCTCACTTTTTCCCCCAAATCTTAAAGCTAACATAATTACTGAGGCTGAGCGGCCGACACATGCCAGGCTCTACCCGCCCGGCCGACTGGAAAAGCTTCATGACACCTTCAGTCAGGGTCGGACACAGAGTGGAGGATGTGAGCCCACCCCCACCCCCCCACCCCCGACCCCCCCTCGGACCCAGACTATAAACAACAACCTGCCAAGGTCTACCTGGAGATCAACAGGCTTAATGACACCTTTATTAGTCATCTGGTCAGACGCCCCTGGTGGCCAAGGCTCTCCCCGCTGAGCTCTGGAAACTGTGGATCACTGTTTATGTACCGGGGGGGCTGTACTCTCAGGTAGATGCATAACACTGAGCACATGTGGAACTGTGTTACATCATGATGTAAATACAACGTTCCCCAAACAGCCATCAGTGAGCTCCTGAACCCTTCATCAACTTCATCATCCTCTTCTTCATCTGTTCATTTAGGAGACGACCTCTGGGTCTTTAAAGGGAAGCCTTCATGTGTTGAAGCTGCATTCTCTCTCCTGACCACCAGGGGGCGACTCCTCTGGTTGTATAGAAGTCAAAGCTTCATGTGTTGAAGCTGCATTCTCTCTCCTGACCACCATGGGGCGACTCCTCTGGTTGTATAGAAGTCAAAGCTTCATGTGTTAAAGCTGCATTCTCTCTCCTGACCACCAGGGGGCGACTCCTCTGGTTGTATAGAAGTCAAAGCTTCATGTGTTAAAGCTGCATTCTCTCTCCTGACCACCAGGGGTGACTCCTCTGGTTGTATAGAAGTCTATAGAAAATGACTCTACTTCTCTCTTGATTTATTCCCTCAGTAAACATTGTAAACATGAGTTTATGTCTCAATCTCTAGTTTCAAGTCTTCTTCAATACAGCATGATGTTCATTTAGTAAATTATGGTCCATTTAGAGTCAGACAGACCATAAAGCAGGGGATGCTTTAGGGGCGGGGCTACAGGGTGATTGACAGGTCTCTACGTCCTCCTCAGTCCACATATAGTCACTTCCTGTTTACTGGTTGCAAAGAAACAAGATGGCGACGACAAAATTGCCAAACAAACCACAAATCAACGAGTCACGGTATTACCTGTCTGTATATATATATATATATATATATATATATATATATATATACAAATATATATATACATATACAAGGCTCCCCGTAGGTTTAAACTCATAACCATTTAACCATAAGGTCACATGCACCTTTTAACCTTCACTTACTTTACTTCAAGTGAAACTACTTTAACCACTTATCCATCACTATTAACTGACCGTCACATTACAGATGTTGTTTGAAGCGGAGCTAATGAAGCTAACGGAGCGAATGAAGCTAACGGAGCTAATGAACCTAACGGAGCTAATGAAGCTAACGGAGCTAATGAAGCTAACGTTTGCCGTTGCTTCTCTTTAGCTTAGCATAGAGTAGAGTAATAGTCCAAAGATATTTAAATATTAGCTGCACTGCTTTTATTTTCTCTGCTACAGTAGATTTAATTAAATTAATCAAATTCAACAGTAGTTACTCTTGAAACAGCTCCAATATATAACAACTATGAAATTAATGACTTCTTTTTTCATAAAGTCTTGAACTCAGAAGGTATCTGGTCAGATTGTTTTAATAATCTGACTCATTCATTAATAATCCAGGAAAATGCTGCAAACACATAAATCCTGC
>JACSYO010000082.1:0-25000 GCA_016806645.1 Ophiodon elongatus | reverse complement strand
AGACAGACGGGACCATGAGGACGGAGGTGAGACCAGATGGAGACAGACGGGACCATGAGGACGGAGGTGAGACCATATGGAGACAGACGGGACCATGAGGACGGAGGTGAGATCAGATGGAGACGGGACCATGAGGACGGAGGTGAGACCAGATGGAGACAGACGGGACCATGAGGACGGAGGTGAGACCAGATGGAGACGGGACCATGAGGACGGAGGTGAGACCAGATGGAGACGGGACCATGAGGACGGAGGTGAGACCAGATGGAGACGGGACCATGAGGACGGAGGTGAGACCAGATGGAGACGGGACCATGAGGACGGAGGTGAGACCAGATGGAGACGGGACCATGAGGACGGAGCTGAGACCAGATGGAGACAGACGGGACCATGAGGACGGAGGTGAGACCAGATGGAGACAGACGGGACCATGAGGACGGAGGTGAGACCAGATGGAGACGGGACCATGAGGACGGAGGTGAGACCAGATGGAGACAGACGGGACCATGAGGACGGAGGTGAGACCAGATGGAGACAGACGGGACCATGAGGACGGAGGTGAGACCAGATGGAGACAGACGGGACCATGAGGACGGAGGTGAGACCAGATGGAGACAGACGGGACCATGAGGACGGAGGTGTCTCCAGAGTGTCCTCTGTCCTCGGGCTGTCTCTCTCAGACCTCCTGAGACGCCTCCAGCTGGCTCACTTCCCAGCAGCCCCTCCTCCGGGAGGTCTGGGGGGTCCAGATGCTGCTGGAACGCTCACAACTTCTTCTCCGTGAGGAATTCCATCTGAAAGCCGGCGTTGGAGTCCCGCCTGCTGAACCGCCACGATAAACCTCTCAGTCCTCTTTTAAAAGGGCAGCGAGTATAATTTGTCTTTTACAACCAAATGTACAACTAATGAAGTTCACGTGTGACTCCTCTGCTTCAGACGCTTACGAGCTGCTGACGTGAGCACTTTTACTTCCTTTATTTTCTTCATATTCTCAGCTCTGAGTTGTCATTTGAATCCCCATTAAACCTTCAGTTACTAATATTTGTGATGAGATGAGTCACAAACTCAACCGCGTGCATTTTTAGAGAAAGATAATTATCTCCAGAAATGCAACCAAACAAAGTGACGTATCTACAAAGGCCCAGATTCCCGGGACATGGTCTAAATGTGAACCAGGTGGGTTCAGTGGACTCAAACCTGAACCAGACGGCAGCATCTTCCACTGGATCTGCTGATAAACAGGAAATGGATGTTAGTGAGAGACGCAGTGCTTTAATGCCTTCTATCAGACTAGAAGCTGTCTGGAGGCTCAAAGCCGCCAATAAAAGGAGAAGAGACTTTAGGTTTTCACGGTTCCAGACGTCTGGATTTAAGTCCACATGTCTCGTTGGCTCAAGACTTGTGTTCTTTGATTGTTCTCCTGATTAGAAATACAACGATAAGAGATGAAGGTTAAAAACATGGTTTAAAGGGACCAAAATAAATCCAAACTACGTATCTTTCCTCTTCCCTGTGGTTCTATGGATCCATCTGGAACGTTCTCGAAGGTGGAGACATCTGAGACGTCACCCTTCTACCCATCATGGAACTCCATTTCACTAGAACTCCAGAACTCGTGACCCGGTTTACTGAACATAATACTTTCATGTAGGAACGATTTCCTTTAAACTATATTTTCTTTGTATTTTTGATAATAGGTTGAACTGATGGACCGTTGAAACATTTTCATCTGAACTTTGTACGTGTACAACCCCGCCCCCCCCCTCACCCCCGCCCCCCTCTTTTACCCCCCCACCCCACCCCACCCCGCCCACCTACACACCTTTTCCCACTTTACCCATCAGCCCTTTCACCAACCAGTCTCCTTCCTGTATTGTGGTCCCACCTTCTCTCTCCAGCCTTCTGCCCGTCGGAGTTTCCAGCTTCACCCTTTTTCATTTGGACCACGTGAACTTTTATTCCTCTTGTCTCTGATTCTGCTGTTTGAATAAAGTTTGGAGCAACAATGCGTTGGTATCGGAGGAGGTTGACACACGTATCAGAGGAATGAAGTGTGTTTCGGGGAGTTAGCGGAGCGACCACAGAGCGAGCTGGCAGACGCTCTGGCAGAGTGGGTAAGCCCGGCTCACTGCGAGGCCTCTGACGTGAGCCAGACTGTATTCCTTTCTACTTTGGTATCATAACAAGAGGAGCTCTCCGGGTTTAGACCCACACCACAGACTTCATCCACAACACAACGCCCACTGATGCTGGGAATACACAACTGTCACATGAGCACATTCACCCGAGACGGGCGCCGCACGCCGGGATCTCCGTTACCGCTCACGCCATCGGGGACGCCGAGGACGACAAGCAGAGATAATGTGATCAGGACTGAGCGTAATGCAACAGAATGAGGAGGAGGAGGAGGAGGAGGAGGAGGAGGAGGAGAAGGAGAAGAAGAAGGAGAAGAAGAAGAAGGAGGAGAAGAAGAAGGAGGAGAAGGAGAAGAAGAAGGAGGAGAAGGAGGAGGAGGATGAGAAGGAGAAGGAGGAGGAGAATGAGAAGAAGGAGGAGAAGGAGAAGAAGGAGAAGAAGAAGAAGAAGAAGAAGAAGGCGGCTGTGATGTAAACGGCACCGCCCACGCCCCCGGCAGCCAATCGGAGTGCCCGGCCCTCGGCGTGACACTCTCCACGGTGACATCACCGCTGCCTCAAAAACAGAAAGAGCAGATTTATTTAGCGGCGTGTGGAATCCCGCCTCCGCCGGCGGCCTGCCTCCCCCGCCGGCGTTCACAGCGCTCAGAGAGGCAGACGCAGAGGTTTCTGCTCTGTGTTTGTTGGCAGACGCCGGTTGTGGCGATGCCTGAGGTTTAGGGAGCCGAGGGGGCTGCTGGGACCAGAACCAGAGAGAGTCTGGTCTGTGTGAGGCCTCCAGCTGGCTGACACCAGACCCCCCTCGCTCACACCGGGAACCCCCGGGGCCCGACGCCCGGCTCCCGGGAGGAGGGGTCCAGAGGTGAGCTGAACCATGTGACCACAGCTGGACCTCAGTCTCAGGTCAAACACGGAGGAGGCTTCCTCCAGCAGAACCAAAACACAAGAACCAATAAAAGGATTTTAACGCTTGAAACCGAAGAACCCAGACACACAGTGAAGAACAAACACAGGACTTTCACCCAGGAGGCCTCTGGACGTGTCCCGAGTAAAAGACAACATCGCGTTGTTTGTCTTTGTGTTCACAGCGTTAACTTTCACTTTTACAAACGTTGAAGGTCAACGTTTCCTCATACAACAGTTCCCATATAGAGTTTCCATAGAAAAATACTGCTTTTCCCACAAAAGTTTATGTGAGTTTATGTCTCAATCTCTAGTTTCAAGTCTTCTTCAATACAGCATGATGTTCATTTAGTAAATTATGGTCCATTTAGAGTCAGACAGACCATAAAGCAGGGGATGCTTTAGGGGCGGGGCTACAAGCTGATTGACAGGTCGACACCAGAGCGACTCCTCTCAGTCCTTATATGGTCACTTCCTGTTCACTGGTTGCAAGAAACCAAGATGGCGACGGACAAAATGTCAAACTGGAGGCTTTAAAACTTCCACAAACAAACAAACGAAGTACTCAGATATTTTCCTTCAGTAAAAGCATTAGTACCAAAGTGTATAAATACTCTGTTACAAGTAAAATAATTGAAGCATTGTCATCATTTTAATCAATAAAGTTGTATCTTAAGCTATAATAATCAATCCTAATTTATTTGTTTATGGTGTTTTGTTTAGTCTCATTATTTTAATTAGCAGAAGATGGAAACACTGAAGGAAGTATTGTTGTGTAAAATGTGAATATAAACATATATAAATATAAACATATCCACTGGTTCTCTGGCGATCTGGAGTTCTGTGTCACGTTGTTGTTGTTGAAGCATTAATTATGTATTTCTTGGTGTCACATGTTCACATGTTCACACGCCGTCCAGCCAAGCAGACCGCAGGGCGTCGGGCAGATTTATATTCATCAGCAGTCGCCCAGAAAAGTTTTCTTTTTAATGTTTTCAATTATTTCTGCATTAAAAAGTAAAACCGGCTCGGCCCGCAGAATCCACAGCGACGGGACAATAAAACCGGCCGGTCCATAAATAATAAACGCCTCCGTGCCGACAGTAAAATCATCACGAGCCGTTTGTTCCTCCGTGATCTGGAGTCCCACGCGGGAACACGAGACCATAAATCATACAAACGACTTGTGAAGTGACAGAAAAGTCTTTTCACAGAACATAAAGAGACGTTTATTTAGTTTTATTAATAAAACAGACGAGTCATTAAGAACACGTTCTTATTAAAAGTGGCGACCTGGCTTCTGTTAAGTGTTTCCAAACCTGCTTGAGGACCCCGGTACTTATAAATGTAATGTTCTTATTTATAGTTTTTATAGTTAATAATAGTATTATAATAAGAAATGAATGAATGAATTGTCTTCTATTCATCGTCTTTACATCGACTGTCTGTAATCGTTCTGAACACGTTTAGAATCAGACGCTTCATTGTTCTGGTGTTTTGGGTATTTTTTGGTATTTGTTTTGTGTTTTGGTTATTTTTGGTCTTTTGGTATTTTTGGTGTTTTTGGTATTTTTGTATTTTTGGTGTTTTTCTTATTTTTGGTGTTTTTGGTATTTTTGGTATTTTTGGTATTTATTGGTATTTTTGATGCATTTCGATCAAAATAAGTCAATAATCATAAATATGTAAATGTAAAATTTGTAAAATAAATATATTTCAAAGTGAGAGCAGTACGCTGCTCCAAATGAAGAGGATGGAAGATGCAACACTAATAATATTATATATTCCACGTAAAGTTCACCTATAAATCCCCTGTAAAGCCTCGTTGTGATGTAGAACATTCAGACTGTGGTTCTCCTCGTTGAAGAAGACGAGCTGAACGCGATGAAGTCGTAAAGATGAGGACTAATCTGTCCAGTCGTCACTCTGCACTCTTTAAATGTTTGGAAACACTGACAGTGAAACCTCCAGGTCCGAGAATAGAATCTGTTTCTATCTCCGGCTGGAGGAGCTCCAGAGACCAGGACTCCTGCGTCAGACTCCTCCGGTCGCAGTGAGCTCGGAGCTGTGAGGAGACCAGACCACAGAGCTCAGATCAGCCTGACTGCGGTGCTCCTCAGTCTGCTGTGTTATTATAGGATTATCCAATCAGCTGGTCTGGGCCTCCAGGGGTTTACCCCCGTCCTCACATCACAGAGGTCCGCCTCTGGACCGGCATACGGGCTTAATGTGGACCGACAGGAACCTCCACGACTCGTTTCAGAGTCAGTACAGTTACGAGTGAGCAGAAGGTGGGACCAAGTCCCAGGTCCTAGACTTTAGAGGGCGTCCCAGGTTCTAGACTTTAGAGGGCGTCCCAGGTTCTAGACTTTAGAGGGCGTCCCAGGTCCTAGACTTTAGAGGGCGTCCCAGGTTCTAGACTTTAGAGGGCGTCCCAGGTCCTAGACTTTAGAGGGCGTCCCAGGTTCTAGACTTTAAAGGGAGTTCCAGGTCCTAGACTTTGAGTCCCAGGTGCCTAAACTTTGAGTCCCAGGTCCTAAACTTTGAGTCCCAGGTCTTAGACTTTGAGTCCCAGGTCTTAGACTTTGAGTCCCAGGTCTTAGACTTTGAGTCCCAGGTCTTAGACTTTGAGTCCCAGGTCCTATATATTCCTTTAGTGTGACGTGTCAGAGTGATCTCACATGAGGCGTTCTAGGGTTGACTGAGCATCACACACATTTAAATCTTCACCTGGTTTCATCAGAACTGGGAACACATTGTCATCTCTTCAGGTGTTATTATTATTAATAGTGCTGTTGCACTGAGGTCTCCTCAGACGGCCTCCAGGTCTCTGCAGCGCTCATGAACCTGAAGATCACAACACATGGAAACTCCGAGGCCCGAGACTCAAACACATTAAACCAACACAGGTCTCTGTTATTAGCTGCAGGGTTTTATGGAGCTATTAATAGCAGCAGAGATGTCTGATGTGCTTCGTGTGGTGGAAAGTGGACTTGGAAAGAGAAGCTAGCTGAAGGCCTCTGGAGGGACGCCAGCAGACTCTCAGATCCATCTCAGCCTGACTCATGACTACACAGTACATATCTGTGTCTTCACCTTCTTACGTCCTCCTTTCTAACTGGAAAAATGTGATTGCGCTGGCGCCGGCGCTCCTGTGCAGCCGCTGGCCTCGGCCTCCAGCTGCATGGAAGGAAGGCGGCTGGAGTTACAGATTGGAAGGCGAGCTTAATCTCAGCGGACACCTCCGCATGGAAACTACCGAACGGACGCCATGAGAAGAACAGCTCGTCACTCTGTGAATACTGCAGGAGCTGGAGGAGCGTTAGAGGAGCTGGAGGAGCGTTAGAGGAGCGTCAGAGGAGCTGGAGGAGCGTTAGAGGAGCTGGAGGAGCTGGAGGAGCTGGAGGAGCTTTAGAGGAGCGTTAGAGGAGCTGGAGGAGCGTTAGAGGAGCATTAGAGGAGCGTCAGAGGAGCTGGAGGAGCTTTAGAGGAGCGTTAGAGGAGCTGGAGGAGCGTTAGAGGAGCATTAGAGGAGCGTCAGAGGAGCTGGAGGAGCGTTGGAGGAGCTTTAGAGGAGCGTTAGAGGAGCTGGAGGAGCGTTAGAGGAGCATTTAGAGGAGCATTATAGGAGCTGGAGGAGCGTTAGAGGAGCGTTAGAGGAGCTGGAGGAGCTTTAGAGGAGCTTTAGAGGAGCGTTAGAGGAGCGTTAGAGGAGCTGGAGGAGCGTTAGAGGAGCGTTAGAGGAGCTGGAGGAGCGTTACAGGAGCTGGAGGAGTGTTAGAGGAGCTGGAGGAGCTGGAGGAGCGTTAGAGGAGCATTAGAGGAGCTGGAGGAGCTTTAGAGGAGCGTTAGAGGAGCTGGAAGAGCGTTAGAGGAGCGTTAGAGGAGCGTTAGAGGAGCGTTAGAGGAGCTGGAGGAGCTTTAGAGGAGCGTTAGAGGAGCTGGAGGAGCTTTAGAAGAGCTTTAGAGGAGCGTTAGAGGAGCGTTAGAGGAGCGTTAGAGGAGCGTTAGAGGAGCGGTAGAGGAGCGTTAGAGGAGCTGGAGGAGAGTTAGAAGAGCTGGAGGAGCTTTAGAGGAGCTTTAGAGGAGCGTTAGAGGAGCGTTAGAGGAGCTGGAGGAGCGTTAGAGGAGCGTTAGAGGAGCGTTAGAGGAGCTGGAGGAGCTTTAGAGGAGCTTTAGAGGAGCGTTAGAGGAGCTGGAGGAGCGTTAGAGGAGCTGGAGGAGCGTTAGAGGAGCTGGAGGAGCTGGAAGAGCTGGAGAAGCTGGAGGAGCGTTAGAGGAGCGTTAGAGGAGCGTTAGAGGAGCATTAGAGGAGTGTTAGAGGAGCGTTAGAGGAGCTGCAGGAGCGTTAGAGGAGCTGGATGAGCGTTAGAGGAGCTGGAGGAGCATTAGAGGAGTGTTAGAGGAGCGTTAGAGGAGCTGCAGGAGCGTTAGAGGAGCTGGATGAGTGTTAGAGGAGCTGGAGGAGCGTTAGAGGAGTGTTAGAGGAGTGTTAGAGGAGCGTTAGAGGAGTGTTAGAGGAGCGTTAGAGGAGCCTTAGAGGAGCTGGAGGAGCTGGAGGAGCGTTAGAGGAGCATTGGAGGAGCTGGAGGAGCGTTAGAGGAGCTGGAGGAGCTGGAGGAGCGTTAGAGGAGCATTGGAGGAGCTGGAGGAGCGTTAGAGGAGCGTTAGAGGAGCTGGAGGAGCGTTAGAGGAGCTTTAGAGGAGCTGGAGGAGCGTTAGAGGAGCATTGGAGGAGCTGGAGGAGTGTTAGAGGAGCTGGAGGAACTGGAGGAGCTGGAGGAGCGTTACAGGACCGTTAGAGGAGCGTTAGAGGAGCATTAGAGGAGCTGGAGGAGCATTAGAGGAGCGTTAGAGAAGCTGGAGGAGCGTTAGAGGAGCGTTAGAGGAGCGTTAGAGGAGCTGGAGGAGCGTTAGAGGAGCTGGAGGACCGTTAGAGGAGCTGGAGGAGCGTCAGAGGAGCGTTAGAGGAGCTCACATGAGCTAGAGGAGCGTTAGAGGAGCTCAGAGGGGCGTTAGAGGAGCTCAGAGGAGCGTTAGAGGAGCTGGAGGAGCTGGAGGAGCGTTAGAGGAGCGTTAGAGGAGCTGGAGGAGCTGGAGGAGCTGGAGGAGTGTTAGAGGAGCTGGAGGAGCATTAGAGGAGCTGGAGGAGCGTTAGAGGAGCGTTAGAGGAGCATTAGAGGAGCTCAGAGGAGCGTTAGAGGAGCGTTAGAGGAGCGTTAGAGGAGCTCAGAGGAGCGTTAGAGGAGCTCAGAGGAGCGTTAGAGGAGCTTAGAGGAGCGTTAGATCCAAGATGGCGACGGCGAAATGGCCGAACTGGAGGCTTCAAAACGTCCACAAACCAGCGAGAGACGTCACCATGACGTCGTCCTCGTGTCCTGTCGTCTGCCCCTCCAGCTGACGGAGCTCGTGTGTGGTCTCCACCTGGAGGCAGACGGAGACGTTCATGTGTTCAATAAAGACGTGTTGCTGCTCACTTTATTTGTGTTGGCGTTCAGAAGTTGAGTCTGAGACTTAATGAAGGAGTCAGGACTTCAAACGGCTCCGAGGGAAGAGGACGGTCGTCTGTGTCTTTACATGTGGAAACATTTTACTGCAGCGTTTTCGTGTCACGGTGTTTTTATTAAAGAAGAAAGCCGGTTAATGAAAAGCATGGAGCAGAATGAGCCTTCACGTTATCTCGTTAGCTTCTATCTTTAGCCGCTGTGATGGTAACGCCAGCCGACGGACGCCGCACTTTTAATCTGCTGCACTAATTTAATTTGGGTTCATTGATGACTAATACAAATACATATGATGCACAGCTTCATTATTACATAAGAGTCACAATACATTTCAATCTAACTCTCCAGAACACAACAGATTATCAACAATATTTACAGATGAAAGGTCTTAATGACAAACAAGATCTCAGGAACGGAGCACAAATGAGTAGATTACAGGTTTGTTTATTTATAAACTTTATTTAAACATCTACAGCGAGTAAGAAACAATATGAAATTAATGTTTTGATCTTTGTTGGAACATTTGGCTCAGAAACGTTTGGTTTCCTGTTTCTGTTACAAGAATATGAACTTTGTCAAAGTAACATAAATGAATGAAGTACGGACCAAAACCAAGATGGCATCCACAAACCAATGGGACTCAAGGTGGCTCCGCCCTCTTCTGATTGGTCCGTCGTCCACTTCAGAGCCTCGTTGTTTTACGTTCTTTTGTTTCTTTGCTTCTGTTTGTTCGTTCAAAGTTATTTGAAGTTATTTGAAGTTATTTGAAGATGTTTGAAGATGTTTTTCCGACACTAAGTGGATTCGTTGCCTGAACATAACCCGGCGGTTCCACGGTGACGATGTGGCGTTTAGTGTTTCTCAGCGTTAAACCCCATGGCGTATAAATTACAGACCAAAAGACTAAAATGTGTAATAATGAAAAGCGGAAATATGGTAAATGTCTCTTTAAACTTCCATCAGAGGACCAGAGGCTCGATGTGTGACCTCGTTACAGACACGGTCAATTAAATATGTATTATTCGTGAGGAAGGTAATTACATGAAACCAATCAATGAGACTCCGGGTCCCGATCCGGGTCCAGATCTGGGTCCAGATCTGTGTGTGTTTCAGGTGTTTAGAGCTTCACCGACAGGAGGAAGGTCAGCCCGAGGCTTCCCCCCGTCCTCATACGTCCTCATGTTGACTCGTGGATCACAACCCCAGAAACCACGACCCTCTAAACTTAGACCTCAGACCAGAAGCAGGATGGAAAGTGGAGCGCTGCTCTGGTGTTGAGACCAGGAGGCGAGCTACGCAGGCGTGACCAACCAAACCACGGCGGCCATGTTGGAGGTTTCCCTCTCCTGGAGAGCAGGGGGTCATTACGCAACACCCGTTCCAACCGAGACAAAAACACAACCCTGAACACGGTTTTCATAACGGCTTTTAAATGATCACATTAATGTGCCCAAGTAAAGTCTGGGAGGAGGATGAGGAGGAGGAGGAAGAGGAGGAGGAGGAAGAGGAGGAAGAGGAGGAGGAGGGTTACTCCTGAGCCTCGTGACGCGAAGAACAACCCGACCACGACGAGAGGAAACGACCACGACGGGTAAAGAGCAGCATCCAGAAGCAGACGTGGGACATGTGGGACACAGAGACACTGAGACACTGAGACACTGAGACATGAGACACTGAGACACTGAGACACTGAGACACTGAGACATTGAGACACTGAGACACTGAGACATTGAGACACTGAGACATTGAGACACTGAGACACTGAGACACTGAGACATTGAGACACTGAGACATTGAGACACTGAGACACTGAGACACAGAGACACTGAGACACTGAGACATTGAGACACTGAGACATTGAGACACTGAGACACTGAGACATGAGACACTGAGACATTGAGACACTGAGACATGAGACACTGAGACACTGAGACACTGAGACACTGAGACATTGAGACACTGAGACATGAGACACTGAGACACTGAGACACAGAGACATGAGACACTGAGACACTGAGACACTGAGACATGAGACACAGAGACACTGAGACACTGAGACATTGAGACACTGAGACACTGAGACATGAGACAGGGACACTGAGACACAGATGAGACACTGAGACACGAGACACTGACATGAGACATGAGACACTGAGACACTGAGACACTGAGACACTGAGACATTGAGACACTGAGACACTGAGACATGAGACAGGAGACACTGAGACACTGAGACACTGAGACATGAGACACTGAGACATTGAGACACTGAGACATTGAGACACTGAGACACTGAGACATTGAGACACTGAGACACTGAGACACTGAGACACTGAGACACTGAGACACTGAGACATGAGACACTTGAGACACTGAGACACTGAGACACTGAGACATGAGACACTGAGACATTGAGACACTGAGACACTGAGACACTGAGACACTGAGACATGAGACACTGAGACACTGAGACATTGAGACACTGAGACACTGAGACACTGAGACATTGAGACACTGAGACACTGAGACATGAGACACTGAGACACTGAGACATTGAGACACTGAGACACTGAGACATGAGACATTGAGACACTGAGACATTGAGACACTGAGACACTGAGACACAGAGACACTGAGACACTGAGACATTGAGACACTGAGACATTGAGACACTGAGACACTGAGACATGAGACACTGAGACATTGAGACACTGAGACATGAGACACTGAGACACTGAGACACAGAGACACTGAGACATTGAGACACTGAGACATGAGACACTGAGACACTGAGACACAGAGACATGAGACACTGAGACACTGAGACACTGAGACATGAGACACTGAGACACTGAGACACTGAGACATTGAGACACTGAGACACTGAGACATGAGACAGGGGACAGGGGACATGTGTCCTCAGCTCAGAGGACGGGGAGCAGGAAGTGGGAGGAGCAGATAGAGTGAGTAAGTTCATCCATCTAATTATATGCAGCTTCATGGATTGTGATGGAGGTGGTGATGGAGGAGGAGGAGGTGATGGTGATGGTGGTGATGACCAGCGTGTGATGTCACAGGAGGGCTGAGCTTCTTTATAAAGCTGAGGAACCTCCTCACCACCGTGAAGAGCTTCTTCTCTCCAGAGGAACTCAGAGGAAGCTTCCTCAGTTTTATCTCCAGGATTCATTCACCTCACAAGAAGCCCGGAGCTCTGATCCAGGTGAGTGCATTCATTCATCCTTCATCTTCATCATCATCATCCTTCATCCTTTATCATTCATTACTTCATCCTTCATCATCATCCTCATCCTCATCCTCATCCTCATCCTCCATCCTTCATCATCACCCTTCATCCTCATCTTCATCCTTCATCCTCATCTTCATCCTTCATCCTGGGTTATTCTACAAATGAAGAACATAATGATGCTCATGACCTCGTAGAACTCATAACGCTGGGTTCTGGTAAACAAGTGACGTCTACTCTCATTTTCTGGTACATTTGTAATGTTATCCTAAATACATATTTTATTTATTTATTAGATCTTTAACTTTATCAAAATACATCAAAAATATTTTAATTATTTAGACGTTTTCTGGTAGATTTTTTGTGTTATACTAAAAGTAGATATTTAAAAATAAATGTTCATACATAATTATTTCCAGTTTTTTATCGAAGGATTATTGCAAACTTTTTTTCTTATTTATTCTCAAAATGCTGCAACTTCTCTTCCAAAACCTTATTCCTCTAAAACGTTTGAATGAAAGTAATTTATTAGTAATAAACAGTAATAAAGTAATCGTTCTCTGTGGGTTCAGCGTCTAGACGTTACTCACAGTAATCAGACCCAATGCGACCACATGTTTGTTTATGAGACCTGGTCCGGACCGAGACCTCATCCTGGAGCAGACCGGACCCCGTCGGGCTGGAGCTCCTCTGATTGGTCGCTGAGGAACCGAACCGGAGAGTTCTGGTTGTTGTTGTCGAGCTTCAGCCGAAGACTCAAAGTTATTGACAGACGTCTTTATGATGTTTTGATCATCTTTTCAGTGTTTCCCTCAGAAATCATTCAAAATAGAGCTGAAACTTATGAGTTTGTTCATAACTGATTCTTTTGTCTCATCAACAAAACACAGAAAGTATATTTTCCATTCGCCTTCCCAACGTTAACTATGAAACTTATGAAACAGTCGACTCTCTGACATCCAAACTCAAGCAGTAAAATTACTGTTGTCATATTCTCATATCACAAAAACATTAAGTAAATGTTTGTGTTGTTCTTGCCTGTTAGCTTCCTGTTGCCTCTCGGTGCCTCTAAACACTTCATTCCGTTAGCATGTTAGCTTCCTGTTGCCTCTCGGTGCCTCTAAACACTTCATTCCGTTAGCATGTTAGCTTCCTGTTGCCTCTCGGTGCCTCTAAACACTTCATTCCGTTAGCATGTTAGCTTCCTGTTGCCTCTCGGTGCCTCTAAACACTTCATTCCGTTAGCATGTTAGCTTCCTGTTGCCTCTCGGTGCCTCTAAACAATTCATTCCGTTAGCATGTTAGCTTCCTGTTGCCTCTCGGTGCCTCTAAACAATTCATTCCGTTAGCATGTTAGTAGTTGTCTGGATGACATCAAACATTTTCAAAAACAACTTTTTTTTAAAGTATTTTTGTGTTGGTATTATTAATTTCCCATTAGCTAAAATGATTCATCTTTCTTCTATAATCCTAACGTATGAGATGTGCTGTCTTTATGCTAACCGGTGAAACACAGAGGACACGGAGAGTCGGTTCTAATGTTGTGAGTTGAACATTTACCGAGTGAGAGCGGCTCTGAACCACTTCCTGTCCCGCTAGCTGGCAGCGCCGCGCGAACCATAATCAGGTCTAAGTGGCGTGATTGCCTCGTGGAATCCAGCAGATTATAAAACATCTGGTGACATCTGCAGAAGACACTCGGAGACGGAGACAGACTTCAGGCGCCGCTCGCTGTTCCTCTGAGTGGTTGTTCGGTGCTGAGCTTCGTGCTACGCTAACGTTCAGCCTGCAGAGTCGTATCTGCCAAAAGGCTGCAGGAATTACTTCTGCATCTTAGTCACGCTGCCGGCTGACATCTCACAACTCGCTGAGCAATGATCACGAATTGTTAGGAATTATTCTTTTTACTGCTTTGTTTATTTGGCCCTCCAGTTTCCTTGTGTTCACATGTTCGGTTGGCTATTCCACCATTCTTTAATTCATGATCTATCAAGGGCTGAGGGACACGGTTAGATTATGATGACGTCCATAATCAATAATACAAACCTTTATTGAAATGTAGTTGTTGCAGCAGCACAAGGACAGAAAAAAGTAACCGACAGATAAATAGAGAACGCTGTATTAGACCATAACAGAGAAGTAGTCATTTTCTATAGACTTCTATACAACCAGAGGAGTCGCCCCCTGGTGGTCAGGAGAGAGAATGCAGCTTTAACACATGAAGCTTTGACTTCTATACAACCAGAGGAGTCGCCCCCTGGTGGTCAGGAGAGAGAATGCAGCTTTAACACATGAAGCTTTGACTTCTATACAACCAGAGGAGTCGCCCCCTGGTGGTCAGGAGAGAGAATGCAGCTTTAACACATGAAGCTTTGACTTCTATACAACCAGAGGAGTCGCCCCCTGGTGGTCAGGAGAGAGAATGCAGCTTTAACACATGAAGCTTTGACTTCTATACAACCAGAGGAGTCGCCCCCTGGTGGTCAGGAGAGAGAATGCAGCTTTAACACATGAAGCTTTGACTTCACTTAAAGAACCAGAAGTTGTCCTCTGGGTAAAACTTCTACTGAAGTACTTCTTCCACCACTGACTTTAAAACCTGTCTTTTTATTTATTTAAAATCAAAAACACATGTCATGCTTAGAAAATCCCACGTGGCCCCGTTTGTGCATGGAGCGGCCCTCCATGGGGTCCCAAACCTCAGCTTGAGCCTCCGTGTTTGTGCGAGCTGCACTCTTCATATTATGTCAGATGGTCACCGGGTCACGCCGGCTGGAAGAAAACCCTGAGCTATGCTCCCAGCTGCTCCCAGAGAGCGTTTACTATTTGCGGCTGCACGGCGGTGAGGAGCATGTGTTCCTGTGGTGGGCGGGTGGTGCTTCATGTGAAGGAGTCAAACAAGAGCGAGCTTCTCTTCATGGCGCTCTCCGTTTACGTCCAACATTTAAAAAAAGTACATTCCTCTGTTGGAATATGTCGCCACTGAGCGAAGGAGGAGGGGCAAAGGTAAGCCAGAGGTTAGAATGAGAGAGAGAGGAAGGCCACCCCTGAGAGGAGACGTCTCATGGTCTCTTCATCATCCCTCAATCATCATCATCCATCACCCAGCGGCCCTCCCTCGCCTCACACTTTCCCATCATCCTCCTCTGTGATTTACTGCCAGTCACTCAGCTGCTGAACTAACTATTAACTGCAGTCTGAGGTCACAGACACTTATTTTATCCCTTAAAAGACCCTTAAACTCGTCCAGTTAAGGTGGAAATAATCAACTTTAACGCGTCAAACAATCTGTGTTTCTGTCTAATTATGGGATTAACACCTCCCAACATGTTGGGATTATCCTCCTGAACTGAAACAAACCGACTTTTACTGTTGGTTAACAGACTGTTTCCATTCATTTGCAAGTTAAGTTTTCCATTTAGTTTTTCTGACACACTGCATGAATGTAGGAGACAAGTTTCAGCTGTTTAGTACATGGATTCATTTTACATAAGAAATATTCATATTTATCTTGACTCTTGAAGTTTTACCCAGAGGACAACTTCTGGTTCTTTAAGTGAAGTCAAAGCTTCATGTGTTAAAGCTGCATTCTCTCTCCTGACCACCAGGGGGCGACTCCTCTGGTTGTATAGAAGTCAAAGCTTCATGTGTTAAAGCTGCATTCTCTCTCCTGACCACCAGGGGGCGACTCCTCTGGTTGTATAGAAGTCAAAGCTTCATGTGTTAAAGCTGCATTCTCTCTCCTGACCACCAGGGGGCGACTCCTCTGGTTGTATAGAAGTCAAAGCTTCATGTGTTAAAGCTGCATTCTCTCTCCTGTCCACCAGGGGGCGACTCCTCTGGTTGTATAGAAGTCTATAGAAAATGACTCTACTTCTCTCTTGATTTATTCCCTCAGTAAACATTGTAAACATGAGTTTATGTCTCAATCTCTAGTTTCAAGTCTTCTTCAATACAGCATGATGTTCATTTAGTAAATTATGGTCCATTTAGAGTCAAACAGACCATAAAGAGGGGATGCTTTAGGGGCGGGGCTACAAGGTGATTGACAGGTCTCTACGTCCTCCTCAGTCCTTATATGGTCACTTCCTGTTTACTGGTTGCAAAGAAAACAAGATGGCGACGACCTGAAAAAAGCCGAACTGGAGGCTTCAAAACGTCAACAAACCAACGAGAGACGTCACCATGACGACGTCCTCTTCTCACAAACAGAATATGGACGAAACCAGCGAATCCTCTGAAGCTGGAAAAAGAGAAGATTTAATCAAATGAACAAAATATTTGAAGAATAACTTTAAGTTGAACTAATCGTTTCAAACACTGATCATGTGATTTAAATACCTGACGGGGTTCAGGTCCTATCAGTGGGGGGGGGGGCTCCTGCTAACAGAACCAGCCTTTGTGAGGAGAATTGTTTTTAAAAGGAGAGGGGGGGAGGAGGGGGGAGGGGTGGAGGGGGGGGGGTCTGTGTTTGTCATTCGCTGCCAAGACGTTGCAATTTTCTCTGAATGTGAAACAGCTCTCTGGCTCGACCCCACACGCTGCTGCCAGGAAACTCTCTTCTTCTACTACCTGTTTACGGGCAGGTAAAGCAGCGCTCACACGAGAGCCTTCTTTCCGGGAGGGGGAGGTGCTGCCCCCCCTCCCTTTGTTCCTGGAGGAAACCTGCTGGACTTTGTGTTTCTGGATCCTCTCCACCCGGAGCAGCTCGTAAACTGGAGGAACTTCACCGCCATCAGCATCGAGATGTTCTGGACCCTGAGGAGGACGAGGAGAGCAACCAGGGGTTTAAAGGCTTCAGGCTTCATGTGTTCATACGTGACCTCTACAGAGGAGCCAAGGTCGCACCAACAGACCTCCGAATGCTGGAGATAACTGAGTGAAGAGATAACACGGTCTGGACTCCGCTGGTGGACTCAGTCTCGAGTCAGAGTCCGTTCTGTGGGGAAGCCCTGATGGGATCTGGATCCGTACACAGCGGGTTCCCGAGCGGCGTGTTGACTTCCTGTTGGTCTGACTTCCTGTTGGTCTGACTTCCTGTTGGCTGTCGGGCTGAAGGCTCCGGTGGAGGTTAACTCAGGGAACTTCACTCACAGCATGTCGGAGGTTTGCTTTCTGCCCTTCGTCCTCAGGTCGTGTTGGTGTCACCGCGTGTTGCTGCGTGTTCTTTCTACCAGTAGAGGTCACCAAAGTCTCATTTGATGAAATCTTAAACAATAGTGGCTTTAAAGAGCAACTCAACTGATTTAGCTTCGACTCCTCCACATGCATTCATAACCATCTAAATAAATGTATAGATTACTCCTCCAGATGAAAGTCACCTGAGATGAAGGCAGTACCTGGATTTCTAGGCAATATGAAACGTGTTTCAACCAGTAAAATTAATAACAAATAGCATCTTAGGTCATGCAATAAGTGGAATGTCTGAATCCTCTGGGCTTTATGAACATCAACAGAAGATTTAGTGACAGTTTAACCAGGATTTGATATTTAATCATATTTGATTCAGCCTCATAATACTACAAACATCCTGGATGTTTATCTACTCGTGAAATCTGTGATGGGAAGATTGATGTAAATCTAACTCTCTGAATTGGAGGAAAAAGGAAGTTACACCTCAGCTGGTGCAAAGTAAGAAAAACATGAATTACTACGACTAAGAAAAGTCTAAGTTTAGTTGTCTCAACCTGAGTAGTTTAGTTGTCTCAACCTAACTCAGTAGTTTAGTTGTCTCAACCTAACTGAGTAGTTTAGTTGTCTCAACCTGAGTAGTTTAGTTGTCTCAACCTAACTCAGTAGTTTAGTTGTCTCAACCTAACTCAGTAGTTTAGTTGTCTCAACCTGAGTAGTTTAGTTGTCTCAACCTAACTCAGTAGTTTAGTTGTCTCAACCTGAGTAGTTTAGTTGTCTCAACCTAAGTAGTTTAGTTGTCTCAACCTGAGTAGTTTAGTTGTCTCAACCTAACTGAGTAGTTTAGTTGTCTCAACCTAACTCAGTAGTTTAGTTGTCTCAACCTAACTCAGTAGTTTAGTTGTCTCAACCTAAGTAGTTTAGTTGTCTCAACCTAACTCAGTAGTTAGTTGTCTCAACCTAACTAGTAGTTTAGTTGTCTCAACCTAACTCAGTAGTTTAGTTGTCTCAACCTAACTGAGTAGTTTAGTTGTCTCAACCTGAGTAGTTTAGTTGTCTCAACCTGAGTAGTTTAGTTGTCTCAACCTAACTCAGTAGTTTAGTTGTCTCAACCTAACTCAGTAGTTTAGTTGTCTCAACCTAACTGAGTAGTTTAGTTATCTCAACCTAACTGAGTAGGTTAGTTGTTTGAGGGTAGGTTGAGGCAGAAAGAACCGCCACACTGATGCCTCTGAACGAACCCACGGAGTTCAGGCCTTCAACCCTGATGGAGTGCTGCTCAGTGCTGCCTCTGGTGGCCACAAAATACCAATTCTTTCAGGAGCATTTCTGTAATTTGACTAATTTCTTGAGGCGCTCGGAGATTGAAATGACCGAGTTCTGCCAGAAGAACTGATTCCTGTCGTGGTCTTTGATCCGGTGAACCTTTAAAGTTAATTAAAAGCAGTTTTTATAGCGTGAGGCTAATAAAAGCTGCGCGGTACGGGATGCTACATGAGAGCTAACTGAGTGTTGGTGGTCTGAAGCTAAACATGATCAGATTAGATCATAATCCAGCTCATTAGAGATCAGCTGCATCATGAACGCCTCATCGGATGTGCAGATGGAAGAAATGTAATCACGGTCATTTGAAATCATCCATTCTGTATGGAGGATCGTAGTACTCTAAAATACATATTTAATATTTTACGTCTTGTTTGTCTTCTGTGAGGCGTTCATGGTGTTGGACTTCTGCAAACGTAGTTTATCAGCAATTAAATGTCACAAAGTCTCAGAAATAGTTGAATGATTTTGTAAAGTCGCTCAGAGTCTGATGGAGACCGACTACAGGAAGTGTTTCACAAACCTCAATCTGATTTCATCCTTTCAAGTTTGGTTCAAAAAGTTAGAACTTCAACTAAGATTCAGAGTTCTTGAACAGCGTATTTACTAAAACAAGCAAAAATTCATTTTCTTAATCAATCTTAATAAATCCCAATGAGTCCAATAAATGTATTAATCGTGACTTTTATGGAAAAGCAGATTTTTCATTTATTTAACTCTTACTTAATATGATTTATTACCTGTGACATGAAGCCGATGTCATAGATAATTAAACTAAATTTGTTTAAAAAAAAAGTAGATTATCGTAAAACGTTTATGTAATTTTCTTTGTATACTTGTCGTCGTCTCGTCTTTAATTAATATTCTTGATATTTAAATATGAAACAGCAGACTCATCTAATGGAAATCAGTGAGCACTAGTGTTGGCACTAATTGACCCTCATACATCGTTACGTCGTGATCGCAGTGTTTATTTGATCAGAATCTTTGTTTCTATATTATTTTGTTTTTTTCCTTTCTTCGTCTCACCTTCTAAGCAGGATTTCATATTCCTGACACGATAATACAGACATGAACGTACGGTAGTTTTGACACTATTGAGCCCTCGTACTTCGTCCAGTTGTGGGTTTCTTCAGGTTTGTTAGTTGTATTTGTTTTGGTTTTTCTTCGTCTTTGCGTTTGTGTTTTACTGTAAATGTGATTGTCTTTGTTGTTGTTGTTGACTTGAGATTAAGCGTGAATTAATATCCTTGATACTGAAATACAGACAGTAGTTTTGTCACTAATGAGCCCTCGTACTTCCAGCTGTGATCTCATGAGAATGAGTCTCAGAGTTTGCTTGTTTTTTTAGAGTTGAACTTTGTTCCGGTTTGGTTTCATGAAGGTTACTGGTTTTGCCTTCTGTAATGCGTGACTCTAAGAGACAGGCACGCGCCGGGTGTTTCTGGCACTGTCTGACCTCCGTAGTCCAGCTGTGCTTTCAACAGACTCCCTGTGTGCTGCTCGAGTGCCACCTTCCTGCCGTTCCTTCCTCCTCTTCCTCCTCTTCCTCCATGAGTGGGTGGGCACAGAGCCGTGATGGAGGCCCTCCCCCCGGGCATGGCTCCTCCCCCCGGCCATGACTCCTCCCCCGGCCGTGGCTCCTCCCCCGGCCGTGGCTCCTCCCCCTGCCTTCGCCTCTGACCTCCTCAGTCAGTGTGCAGCAAAACGCTCCCATCAGAGCGACCTGCAGCAGCCTCCCTCTCACGGAGGACACCCGGAGGACACCCGGAGGACACCTGGGACACCCGGAGGACACCTGGGACACCCGGAGGACACCTGGAGGACACCTGGGACACCCGGAGGACACCCGGAGGACACCTGGACGTCTGTGTCTCGTGAGGACTGTAAACAGCTGGATGTCTCTTTCCCCCCGAGGTGTGATCACCTGGATTGTGACTTTATTTGGGAAACTTTGAGAGGAAAAGGACAAAAGTGACTTATCTGTTTTTTCCGTGTGGGTGAGACGCTGCTGTGGGAAAGTAAGTTCCCTTAACTCCTCTCCTGCTCCTCCTCCTCCTCCTCCTCCTCCTCCTCCTCCTGCTCCTGCTCCTCCTCCTCTTCCTCTTCCTCTTCCTCCTCCTTTAGTCTGAGTGCAGCGTTGTTGTGGCTTCCTGAGGAATCTGCTCTGGAACACGTTGGTCTCGTCTTCAGGGTCGGTTTGTGTCGGGGCTGCAGCTCCGAGAGGCTTGGTGTTGATGTGTGTGTGTGTGTGTGTGTCTGTGTGTTGATGTGTGTGTGTGTGTGTGTCTGTGTGTTGATGTGTGTGTGTGTGTGTGTGTCTGTGTGTTGATGTGTGTGTGTGTGTGTGTGTCTGTGTGCTGATGTGTGTGTGTGTGTGTGTGTGTCTGTGTGCTGATGTGTGTGTGTGTGTGTGTGTCTGTGTGCTGATGTGTGTGTGTGTGTGTGTGTCTGTGTGCTGATGTGTGTGTGTGTGTGTGTGTGTCTGTGTGCTGATGTGTGTGTGTGTGTGTCTCTGCAGGACCATGTTCTGCTCCAGGAGAGTCCTGCAGCAGTGGTGCTTCGCTGTGTTCCTGCTCTGCTCCCCGGTGCCTCACTTCGGACGCCCCATCGACGCCCTGAGCAGCAGAATGTAAGCTACACACACACACACACACACACACACACACACACACACACACACACACACACCTGATAAACTCTGCGTCTCTGGACCAGACCTGTTGACCCGGTTTGGGTCAACGTGAGAACTGAAGAGAGAAAAAGACTCTGATTCTGGATGTGGAGCAGGAGAGGGGGTTCTGGTTCTGGTTCTGGATGTGAGGGGTTCTGGTTCTGGTTCTAGTTGTGAGGGGTTCTGGTTCTGGTTCTGGATGTGAGGGGTTCTGGTTCTGGTTCTAGTTGTGAGGGGTTCTGGTTCTGGTTCTGGTGGACCTTGACGGTCTCGTCCTGTGAAGTCGGGGAGGTCGAGCTTCAGCCCGCTGGGTGGCTTCAGGAGGCTGTGACCTCTGACCTCTGACCTATGTTTAGATTTGTTCACGTTTATTCACAGAATGCTGCTGTTTGTAGTTCTGATCGATCTGCAGATATTAGTCTTCAATATTTCATGTTCAGCTGCTTCTTCCTTGAAGAGGAGCTCCACTTAATAATAATAATAATAATAAACTACATTTATTATTGATGTTTTATTGATCGACGAGTGAAACATCTGTGATGATCAGCTTGTGAATCATAAGGAATAAAAATAATCTATCTCGAAAACTTAAAACACAAACATTAGATTGTATTATATTATATTATATTATATTACATTATATTATATAACATTATATTATATTATATTACATTATATTATATTATATTACATCATATTACATTGTATTATATTATATTATATTATATTACATTATATTATATTATATAACATTATATTATATTATATTATATTACATTATATTATTTTATATTATATTACATTATATTATATAACATTATATTATATATTTTATATTATTCCTGCTGAGATGTTTCTGACCTCAGCATCAGAACCTCATTATGAACTCATATCACGTTCCCTCTTTTCATTGGACCTCACAGAGAACCAATCAGCAGGTTTCAGGAAGCCCTTCGATCTGCATTAGAGCTCCAAGCAGGAAGTATCAGGAAATATGAGGAAGTATCAGGAAATATGAGGAAGTATCAGGAAATATGAGGAAGTATCAGGAAATATGAGGAAGTATCAGGAAATATGAGGAAATAAAAAATCAGGAGTATCAGCGTGCAGAAAGAAGGAACCTGTCTCTCACTGCCCTCCACTTAGCGGTGAGGAGCAATGCATCATGGGAAAGCAACGCCCGTGTTTGTGCTCCTCTGTTGTTCTCTCGTCTGCTTCTGGAGAGATAACAGCTCCTCCCCTCTGTGCAGCTCCTCTTCCTCTTCTCCTCTTCCTCTTCCTCCTCTTCCTCCTCCTCCTCTTCTCCTGCATGTCTTCTCTCCTCTCCTCCTCCTCCTCCTCCTCCTCTTCCTGCATGTCTCCTCTCCTCCTCCTCCTCCTCCTCCTCCTCCATGTCTCCTCTCCTCCTCCTCCTCCTCCTCCTCCATGTCTCCTCTCCTCCTCTTCCTCCTCCTCCTCCTCCTCCTCTTCTCCTGCATGTCTCCTCTCCTTTCCTCCTCCTCCTCCTTCTTCTCCTCCTCCTCCTCCTGCATGTCTTCTCTCCTCTCCTCCTTCTTCTTCTTCTTCTTCTTCTCCTCCTTCTTCTCCTCCTCCTCCTCCTCCTCTTCCTCCTCTTCTCCTCCTCTTCCTCCTCTTCCTCCTCCTCTTCCTCCTCCTCCTCCTCTGGTCTCTGGATCAGGGCTCTGGTCTCTGGGCTCTGGATCAGGTCTCTGGTCTCTGGGTTCTGGTCTCTGGGTTCTGGTCTCGGGGTTCTGGTCCATGTTGAGTCCATGAGGCTCTCTGTTGAGTGGAGGTCTCTCTAGCCTGGGCAGAGGGCGCCACCATGTGGATACTCCATGAAGCGCTTCCCCACTTCCCTTCGGAGCCGGTTTAGTAACGCAGAGGTCACGGGTTCAAATCCCACCGGGACCAAACTCCACTTCCGATGAGGTCATTGTTCAGAAGCACTTCGTGAAGAGTTCACTCGGCAAAACATGTGAATGATGACATAAAGAATAAAAACCTGTTGGTACGAGAACACGAGGAATAAAACAATAAATAAAGTTTGTTTGAGGAGCAGAGCGCTCGACCCCGTGACCTTCAGCAGGACTCGGAGCTCTCATCATTTAAGCACATGTATATTTTTATTTACTCGTTTTTGAACATTTTATTCGTTTGAGTGACATAAATATGTATTTTAAGGGAACTCCTTCATCCTCGTAGCTTGAGTTCAGTCGCTGAGCTTCTTCACGCTGAGACGTGAAGCAATGAAAAGGAGCCCTCCACCCAATCAGAAGGAACAAACTCGTGAAGACGTATTTATACACACTTGTACTTCATTCATGTACTTCTCCAGTGCTCCCCTCTCAGCACAGCTGATGTACTGTGTGTAAATGTATATATATATGTATATATATATGTATATATATTATATGTATGTGTATTGTGAAGCTGAAGTGAGGTTCCCCTCTGCAGGAGGCGCTCGGTGACTCACGCCCAGCTGATGCACGACAAAGGCCGCACGCTGCAGGACTTTAAGCGCCGCATGTGGCTGCAGGAGCTTCTGGACGAGGTCCACACGGCGGAGATCCGCGACCTCCCGGCCCGGGCCGCCGGCGGGGGGGGGGGCGGGCAGCCGGGAGCCGGCCTGGGCATCAACCTCAGCACCACCGGCAGCACGCTGCACTCCAAGCCCCCCGGGGGAACCAAGAACCTCCCCGGCAGCTTCCGGCCGGAGGAGGAGGAGGGGGGGGAGGGGGGGGGCACCAACCTGCCGCAGGAGACCAACAAGTCTCAGACCTACAAGGACAGCGCGCTGAAAGCACCCGGCAAGAAGAAGAAGAAAGGCCGGTCCGGGAAGAGGAGGGAGGAGGAGGGAGGAGGAGGGAAGAGGAGGGAGGAGGAGGGAGGAGGAGGGAAGAGGAGGGAGGGCGACAAGAGGAGGAGGAGGGCGCGCTCGCTGGGCGGCAGGCCGGAGGACGAGCCCGGCAGCGGACTCCACCTGGAGAGGAGCGCTCTGCTCGGCCTGCAGGGGGCGCTGCTCTAGGACGCTGTCAGTCTCTGACAAAGGTGAGTCTGAAGCACACGTTTACTTATACATACATACATACATATACATACATACATATACATACATATATATACATACATATATATACATACATACATACATATACATACATATATATACATACATATATACATATATATATACATACATATATATACATACATACATATACATACATACATATACATACATATATATACATACATACATATACATATATATATATACATACATACATATACATATATATATATATATATACATACATACATATATATACATACATACATATATATATATACATACATACATATACATACATATATATACATACAAACATATACATATATATATATATATATACATACATACATATACATATATATATATACATACATATATATACATACATATATATATACATAAATATATATACATACATATATACATATATATATACATACATATATATACATACATACATATACATACATATATATACATACATATATATACATACATACATACATATACATACATATATATACATACATATATACATATATATATACATACATATATATACATACATACATATACATACATATATATACATACATATATATACATACATACATACATATACATACATATATATACATACATATATACATATATATATACATACATATATATACATACATACATATACATACATACATATACATACATATATATACATACATACATATACATATATATATATACATACATACATATACATATATATATATATATATACATACATACATATATATACATACATACATATATATATATACATACATACATATACATACATATATATACATACAAACATATACATATATATATATATATATACATACATACATATACATATATATACATACATACATACATATACATACATATATATATACATAAATATATATACATACATACATATACATACATACATATACATATATACATATATATATATACATACATATACAT